>JBBMOC010000024.1:502228-649728 GCA_037975185.1 Centropyge bicolor | reverse complement strand
CATGAAGCTTTATTAATGTGCAAAAATGCATATTTAAAGTTTTTAGTTGCACAACTTTTATGTTTTTTGATGTTTTTTGAAATGTCTCTGTAGAAGTGCCCATCTAGTCTTCAACTGTACATATGTTAACTGATATGTATGAAAGTGGAATGTGACATGAATCCCATGACTTTTTTATTTATATCATGTTTGTCTTTGCTCAACAGTTCAACCAGATGAAATATCATACATTTCTAGCCTTGTATTACTTATATTTCATTTCAAATCTCCCTGGTAGACCTTTTTTTTTTCTTCTTTTTTTCTCCCCATCTTTCCCAGTTTGTTCAAATATAATGCATTTGACATTTTGAATTTTGTTTTTTTGTTTTGTAAACAAAAATTTCAATAGTGAGTGACAGAAGAAGTACAATTGTATGTTATCTGAAAGTAAGCGCTGTATTATCATGTCCCTACAAAACAAAAATAAAAAATGTCAAAAAAAGAAATATCATATATTTCTAAAAGTGGTACTTAAGACATTTTTAACAAGATTTTCTGAACTGAATTAATGGTGACAACGCGTCACCATGCTGTGATGCGCAGGTGTACTACAAGACATTGTGACATCACTGCTGGGTGTGGTTACAGGTGCAACAAAGCAACAGAATGCAATCATTGGCAAACAAACTGTGTTTACTGACAAGTTTTACAAAGTGTTCCTGAGTCCATATCATAATCTCCTTTATACAGTCATGTGTTCACAAAGAGTTGAACCTCACTCCATCCTTGCTTGTGAACGACTGAGTCTTTCCAGGATGAACCTTTCATACCCAATCATGATACTATCACCTGTTTCCAATGAACCTGTTTACCTGTGGAATGATCCAAACAGGTGTTTTTGGATCAGTCCACAGCTTTCACAGTCTTTTGTTGCTCCTGTCCCAACTTGTTTGAAACATGTTACTGATATCAAATTAAGATGAGTTGATGAGGTTACAAATATATTATCTTTGTGCTGTTTTGAAATGAATATATGTCAAAAGGTATTAAAAAATTATTACATTTTATTTCATATGTTTTACACAGGGTCCCAGCGTGCATATCTCATCTTTACAGTTCTGCATTGAGAACACAACGCTGACGTCATGCACGTCAGCCTGAAACTGATGGGAGGGGAAGTCATTATGTCAAGTATTTTCCTAATGCTGAGCCTCAACTCAAAGCTGTTAGAAAATTGACGGTAAAAACACGACCTCAACAGAAGCAATAGTAACATCATTGTTCATCCCTGGCCAGTCCACGCTGCAGGCTTCCTGTGGCCATGCCCACCGCTTACACTGTGAGATTCTGTCTGTAGCTGCCCACCATTCAGTTTTCATCAACTGGGTGGCAAACACTGATGAGGTCATTGCAATATAGCATCTGTAGGAACAAGTGCTATTTGTCATTCGCTCCCACATGAGCGAGCAGCTTTGGGGAGTTTATCATACATGTGGATGAAACTCCAAACCAAAACAATAAGCTCCAAAGAAAATCTGATCTGCACACGCTGGAAATATAAGTTTGTTATGCTCCTTATGGCTGATGAGATGTGCCAAAGTGTATCATGGATACTAGTGGAGTTTTCAGCTCTCGCCCCACGACAGCGTAGCGCAGTTAATGTGTAAAGTCCTATAGGCGGTTTATTTCTCAAACAGGAAGTGTAAAAAGGTGAATATCACATAAAAGATGTTGTTATTGCTCAGTGGGATACACATGAAGGTCAGAAACTTCCTACACTCGTGTGCGAGGATCCGTTAAAAAGAGAAGAAACCCACATAAACAACCGAGGCTTTTATTTTGTAATATTCATTTATTGTTCAATAAAAATAGATTTTAAAAAAGTGACGTGATGTCTCCTTCATGACTTCGCCTGATGACTTCTGCCAACAGCTCCTTGTAAACATGGGGCTTTTACTTTATTTTTTGACTGGAAAGGGAATTTAACCCCCCCTCTTCCCCTTCAGCATTATCTTAACTCTTTCCTATATGTTCACTGACCTTTGACCTCTGTCGTGATCACAGCCCCACATTTTACTTACATTCACATTTAGGGCAGATACAGTACATTCATCCCCTGGTCCTGCTTGTCTATGTACATGGTTCGGTTTCTGGCTGTGTGATTTGTTTTTGCAGTTGGTCCTCGTAAAAACCGCTTTTAACAATGTGAATAAAGAAGACATCTAAGCGCTAACACAAGAGTTCAAGCCATTAGTAAAACCAATTACAACTTATAACATCACTTTGTCTTAAGACGTCTTTATACAGTAGTTACACGTAAGCACATCTTTGAAGGTGTAAGGAAACTAAACTCTGTAAACACTTTGAGAGACTCCCCCTGTTTCAGGTTCCACAACATCCTGCGAACCTGGAATGCTACAGTAACTGAGGCCAGGTCCACTGACTTCGCCCGTCCAGCTCTCCTCTTTTGGACCTTTCTGGTGCTACATTTGGAAACGCTGCAGGTTATTATAATGGTATGATGCTGCTGAGCCTGTTTCATAGCACAAAAAGAAAAAAAATTATACAGAGAAAAACAATTGATATAGAAAAAAATAAATAAAACACATCAGCCTGCAGCTTCTGTGAATGTGAGATGTGGAGTTGGATGTAAACAACGTGGTTCTGTTTCATGTCATGTTGTGAGGTTTCACAGACTGTACAGTGTGACAGAGAGACCAAAACCTGGCACGGGTTCCCAAAAAAATGAGCTGAAAGGGATGGTTTACGCTGTTCAGAGGCCGCCAGCAGAAACCTTTAAAATAAGCTTTTGTTTAATGGCAGCATACTGTTTTATTTCCAGCATGTCTTATCTGTTTGATCACTGTTGTTCTTGTTTTTATCTTATATTATTGTTGGGTATTTTAGTCTATTTGTTATGATCTTAATCAGATTTTCTTTGTCTCAGTGCAGTCCTGAGTTGTTTTAATAATGGTTCAACCATGTAAAGCACTTTGTAAAGTTGTTTTGAAAAGTTCAGTATAAATACAGTTTATTATTATTGTAATAATAATTAATTAATGTTGCAAGGCGAGCTAGTTCAACTGCTAGCAGGCTAATCTGTTAGCATGTTCACCGCCAACTGACAATCCGATGTGTTACACTGCTGTCTAATAGCTTGATGATGTTTTTTTTCTTATTTTTAAAAAAATGTTGTGATGGACACATTTCAGTAGGAAAGGATTACTGACTGATGATATTAATTGCTGCTTTGTTGATTGATAAATCCGCAGATGTGGTTCAAAATCTGATTCAATAGGGGTTTGTATGAAATTAATAATTATATTAAACTGCACATGACCCGACCCGATTTTTTAAATTTTCATGAAACCTGTGCGTGGGTTCTCAAAGTAAGAAATTTTTGCATAGCAGATATAATGTCAGGCTTTTGTCTTCTTTTTTTTTTTTTTAATTTGAAACATTAAAGTCACAATTGGTCGAAACTATAAAAGAATAAAGGTGAAAAAAAAGGGGTCAGGTTGATTAACAAGAATAAATGAATTTTTTTGCAGTAGAGACTTATTTTTAGTCGTATTATCTATATATTCACTGTTTTCCTTCTCCTAAAGGTTAGGAAAGTGACTGTAAACCAGCCTACTGATGCCTTCATTACTCTCCAGCCACATGACCCCCACACTACAGGTCGTAGCGGGTCGTTGAGTCTCTAAAATAAATCTCTAACCATCACCAAGTCCTTTCATATCTAACTTATTTTGAAGCAGTTTGGGAGAAATATACAGTTTGTTACTTTGCTAACAAACACTGGGCCTCTTAACAACTTGAATCATCCCTTTCACACCAGAATCCCTTTGGGAGACCCTGCTCTAGACTGACGGGCACCACTTCCTGATGCATCTGGGAATACCACTGAACCAAACACAACAAAACACTGAACTGGTTAACTTTTAGCACAGCATGACTACAGTACTTCAGATGTACTCAGCGCACAATTCTGGAAGGTTTACATGCTCAGAAAAACAAAAAAAGAGTCAAGTATTGCTTGTTTTTTTCTCTCTCGGTTGTGAAAATCCAAATTAGCTGGTTTTTATTTTGTGTTTCTTCACAAAAATGAGATGATCGGATTTGTTAGCTACACTACGACAGAGTCTACTATACAGAGGATTTCTTGCTGCAAAAAGGAGGAAAAGAGCACCAGAGAGCCAGTGCCAGGTCCTAAAAGATGCAGCCTCCACCCTCGTCCTCCTCTCTCTCTCTCCCTCTCTATCGAGCTCTCTCTCCCTTGCTTGGCTGCGTCGCTACCAGACAGGACAGTGGCCAACAGCAGTTGAGTGACAGGCTGACGGGCCAAAATCGTCGGGCCGATTGCGTCCCCAAGCGGAGACGCCAGCCCCCCTCTGTACTTCTCCCTTCCTTCCTGGCCTCTGGGCCCGGTCCAGAGCCCACATCCTGGGAACACGGGGCCGGGCGGCTGCAGCCAACAGCTCTTTGGGAATGACACAATGAGAGAGTTCATAGGAAAAGCAGTGTCCGCGTGTGGCTGGGGAGGAGATGATGCTGCTCATGTCGTTTTGGCAACGTGCACGGTGGTACGACGTGCCGGCGTCAATCACGCCAGAAGTCAAAGAGACGCTCCATTAGTCTTGCTCAGCATCACAGTCTTTTTCCCGATGATTTCTGACAGCACGAAAAACTCCTCCTCTCTTTGTTCCGTTTTATTGTTCATTGTTCATTTGGTGTCCATATGAGGGTCTCTGATGTTCATAAAAAAAAAAGGTCTTTCGTACTGGGGAGAACACATTTCATGATACAGAAGCCTTTCAGCTAACAAGCACACAGCAGAAAATATGATGTTAGAGCTGCAGTGGTGGACTGTGACACCACACTGAGACAGAACAGAGTGTAGAATTTAGGAGACTGTTTGTACAAATTTAACAGTTCCTTAATTGCAGTACACATTTATCCAAAGAGAAGCTGCACGTGGCAGGAACCCACGTTTCCTTTATCTGGTTCCCTCTCCTGGAAGTGTCACACCGTGGTGGCCCGGCTGTGTTTGAGCGCCAGTGGTGAATACTCCTTGATGCGAACGCACAGTTTGCCCCTCAGCCACGGGTTCTGAAGCTCCAGGGGACAGAAATCATCCTGAAGCCACTTTTCTCTATTGTCCACAACCAGCACGAGGCCAAAGTGCTTCAACTGTTCAGGACTGTAGTACACGCACTGGTCCTGGTCACCACCGCCTCCGCTGATACCCAACATGCGTCGACACACGGTGTTCATCTCCTGCACCACCAGCTGGACCATCTCCCGTGCCGACGTGCCCGGAGTTACACAAAGCTGCAACGCAGGAGGAGGTGAGATCCGTCAGCAACACAACAACAGTTTAACCCTTTGACGCTTATTGTCGCAAATTCGCCTCAAACCGCTTCCATTCAGAATGCATCCAAGGAAGTCTATGTGTTCCTCCAATGCCGGTTCATGCATATTCGATACGCACCTAGGAACCTTTTGCAAGCATTTGTTTCTTGGAGGACTGTTCAAATTCGGAACTACATCCGAATATTATATACATACATTAGCTATACATACATTATATGCATTCTGTGTGCCAGAGTAAAATGAACAATATCCACTTAATTTAGCATCTGCTTGAAAGCAAAAACACAAATTATTTATTTTTTTAATATAATTGTACATAAATTTGGGCATCAAAGGGTTAAAGGTGAATTACATCAACATGTTGAACGTATCTGTACCTTAACACTGGTCTCCTTCGGCAGGCCTGTGCGGTACTGTGGGTACACTCTGAGCGTGGCGTGACAGCCTTTCCTGAGGGCAGCAGGCGATGGCGAGGAGAGTCTCTGCGTTCCGCTGTCCTCTGATAACGTACGCGCCGGCGGAAGCTGCGGCGTGCAGCGTTCAGCCGAGCAACAGCGGTCCACCGATGAAGGCCTGTGCCATCGTCGCTGTGGTGAGGTGGAGGGCGAGGGGCAGGTGGTGTGGTAGCAGTAAGGCTGGTGGTGGGCTGAGGTGGAGGAGGGGAACTCCAGGCTGCTGGTCCTCACACAGAAGGCCTGTCTCTTCTCTGTGATGTGCAGCAGCTCGATCTGCCTGCTGGGCAGGATGAAGTCACTGTCAAACAGCTCCGGGGCCCCCCTTCGCCTCTCACCTCCACACCGGACTCCTCCCCCTCCGATGCAGCGCTCACCTTCCCTCCCGTGCTGCGGCTCCGAGGCCTGGAGGACATCTGGCGTGGAATCCCTCAGCGCTCCCCCTCCGCGCCCACCCCCACCGAGACACATCCCTCCGCCCGAGCCGCTCCCGTCGCTACGCAGGAAGCTGCGGGGCTCCAGCGGCGCGGAGGATGAGAGAGGTGAGGGGGGCAGCAGGTCCAGCTCACGGGGACTCTGGGCACGGCTGGAGTCGTAGTCGCTGTCGGTGGTGAGGAAGACCTCAGAGGAGCCCTCCTCGTCTGAGAGTCCAGCAAAATCTACAGAAAGTGAAAAAGGTACTTGTTGATAAAAAAGGGCAATATCACCAAAATAATGTCAGGATCTTGTATGTTACTGTCATTTTGCACATCAAAACTTCTGCTGAGAGGTTCATTCTGACCTGAGTGCTTGCGGCAGGGTTCGGGGGAAGGCATGGGGGAGGGCATGAAGTCGGGCTGAGAGGAGGTGGAGGGAGGCTTCTCGGGCAACACTTCCTTGGTGAAGTCAATTATCCAGCTTATTGAGATGCCCCCCGTTGGCTGCTTGTAGCGGGCATACTGCAGGGCGTCCATGATCCACCTCGCATCGCGCCACACCTCCTCCATTTGCTGTTGTACAGTCATCAAGATGACAATAGCTAATTTTAGTAACAATTAACTGTGTCATTGGATTAATCTCTATCCATCTCCCACACACACACTATAGCTGACCTAACTGAGGTGTTGCAGCAGTGTGTGCGTCTCTATTGTCTTTATAGCCTCACTGAACAGTCTTACCTGCATGTGTTCCTGGACCTGCTGGTGTTTCTTCTTAGCAGTAAGGAGCTCGGCCTCAGAGAAGGCCTCCCTCAGTGCCTGCTGGGACATGAGGGACTCCAGCTCCAGCAAAGCCGACACTCTGCAGTACTGGCCGATGAAACTGGGGCAATACGCGTTAAAGTGGACTGTGGGAGAATCCAAGAATAAAAGAAACAGAGAAACATGAAATTGCAGCTGGTATCAAATATTTGTGTCATATAATGCAGAGTGTGTGTGAACCTGAGTATGCCTCATATCTGATCCACTGACCCAGTTCAAAGATCTGCAGGGGCAGGGTGAGGAAGCCAGAGCGAGGGGTGTAGGGGTTGTTCTGACCGGGAGCGGTGCACACTTCGTCTGAAGGTGGAAGGAGGAGCAGGAAGGACACTTTCTCCCCAAACTCCAACACTTCCTGGCTGTAGATGCGGAAGTCCTGCGCCTAGACACACAGAGACGCAGGTGAGCTCAATGGAATTTGTGCAAGTAAGTCTAACCTTAATGAAGAATACTGTCCTGTTCACTTGAATCTTTCAGTTTATGTAAAGCATACAGTGCTCTTTTTGTGCACCAGTTTTCACTCATTTAAGTAACTTGACTGCAGAACTGGAGGCTCTAACTCCAACAGTGGAATGAAGGAATAAAGGAATTGCATGGTTTGCTATAATTAGGGGTTATTGTGTATCACTAATACACTGGTGGGCTCTTTTGACAAGGTCAAGCGTAAAAGTATCCCAGTGCTAAAACCATATTTGCTGTTTTTAAACTTTTTTTTTTAAACATCCATCTCCTCTGAGAGAAACATATTTAAGTTTCAATTCTACATTTCGATGCAGTCTAATCCATTGATACTTAAATAAATACATGTGCTCATTTTTCATAGCACATGGTAGCAGTCTGTAAAGTTCTGTATAGCACTCGATGGAATAGTGGGTGGTAAAACCTTAAAGCTAAATGGACAATGACTGCCATTGTGCTGGAATTCAAACCATGTTCTTTTACAGAAATCATGTAGAATTAGTGGTCTAACCAGAACTGGATGATCATCCATTGGAACCATTTTCTTTGCTTTGACCTCTTGCTTCTCGCCTGTGTCTGGAAGCGGATACTTTCTGCTGGTTCCACGGTCAAGTCATACACACAGTATTACTGTTTGCATAGACGTCTGAGGAACCTATAGAATTGATTTTGGTCTAACTCGGACCTGATTGCCAGGAACGTTGATGTGCGCCATCAGGTCCTTGATGGCGCTGCGCAGGTCCTGCAGGAGGCGATGTGAAGCACTCTGTACTTCATGGTCCATTTCCAACGACTCCTCGAGAGAGCTGAGAGCCTGCAGCCACTGCCACTCCTCTCTGAAACAGCACATGTCAAACACTTACAGGAAGGACTATGAACATCAATCAACGTCACAGGTATCTATAACTATGGTCTTTCAAGTCAAAACACCTGACTTAAGCTGCATGACCCCCACCTGGACACATTGCTGTTGTCCCGAATTTTGGTGTGACAAAGGACGTTGGGGAGTTTCTGGGGCACCAGCGCTCTGATCTGCTCCACTGACGTGCACAGCTTCAGGTAGCCCAGGTACAAGCCCGGAGACAACATCTTCCTGCTCCGCCTGTGATACGCCAGCTTCTCCTGGGAACAGCAGGTGAACAGAGGCTAAGTCAGAGGAGGGAACAGTAGCGTTTACTGGGGTTTTGTGTGAGTGTGTGTGTGTGGTACTCAGTCTAATTTTATCTCAACAAGCATAATCACAGTCATTTAAATAATGTTGTTTTTATGTTTTGCTGCTCCTTGAGAGACTTCAATCCAAAGCTGTTGCAGAACAGCTCATCAGCACATTTTTACGTATTTCATCATACAATTTGTTCATAACTGGCCACAAAACAAATATTTCTGTGAAATGCGGTTTTGCCAAAAGGAGTCTCCACTATTGTTTTGGAACCACAAGGCCAAACTAACTTGCAGTGGAGACAAAACAGCTTTGCAACAATGGTATCAAGTTTACCGGCCTATATAGACAAAATCAACAGAATCAACTGTGGTCGGCCTGAACAAAACAGCCACACAGAATTAGTTACAAAACACAAAACAACAACAATTAGTTAGATTATCATCATCACGCCCACAATGCTGAAATTCAAATGTAACTTTCCAATTTCCACCGCCTGAATGAGCAAGCTGATTAACATTTATGTTGCACTGGCATGCATCCAAGATTTGACCTGACATCTGGCATTTTAATTAATTTGATGGCAAGTCCATTCAATTTGTGTACTTACAAAGGAGGTGGCAAATGGAAGAGGCGAGTCATGATGGTTAATGTTTGTCTACAGAGAGACTTTCTGCACAAGCAACACTCATAATTGGAAGCACATTTCAATTTACAGTCCTATTGTTTCAGCCTCGTGTTTACTGGTTTTCTGTGAATGAGAGTTTAAGAACATTAGAGAGATACCAATAAATAAATGTTTTCCAGTTCTTTTTGGATGCATTTTGTTGTTGACAAAGTGCCTTACACTACAATGTTTCATCTTGCTAAATCCCCGGGTAGTGAAAAATGCAAAGAACGAGCCTGATAAAAACCACAACCACTGCCGACGAGCCCTCCTGCCATTCCTAACTGCTGTGGAAGCAGCCTGTCTCCAAAACAAAAACAAAAAAATAACCAATTTTCCAAAACTGAACTAACTCTCCTACTCACATGGAGTGTGATGAGAAGCATGTCCAGGGCAGTGGGCTCCTCCGGGGACGAGATGGACTTGCGTTGGAGCTGGAGTTTGCAGAGCTGCATCCAGCGAACCCCGTCCAGGTTGGGGCAGGCGCTCATGTCCTTGAGGAGCACCAGCAGGGCGTTCCCATGCTTGTCTTTGATTGGCTCAAAATACACCTGACCAAGGTCTTGGGTTCCCAGCATTCCCTGAGGAGAGACAGCAGATAATAATCATACTGCTGTTCAATGCTTTTCTCTCTGGTTGTGACATTGAGGTCAAGCCTACTGAGCAGTGTAGTTAGTACCTGCAGCTGGGAGACGGCCTGCAGCATCTTGAGGCGCGTCTGAAGGGTACAGGAACAGGACGACTGGGAAGGACTGAGACACTGCTGCAGCCAGGGAATCTCCTCCCATAGATATGATACCTGACACACGGATTCAATGCACACATACGAAAACTTTTTCAAATGCATCTGGTAGCATAACAACAGCTTATTGTTCTGTTTGCAGCTGAGCATTTACAGAATTATGAATATCATAAATATACACAACACATTTTATCATAATCTTGCGAAGTAAATAATAACTATTTATTAATTAACTCTGGACTTATTTTTGTAGTTTTTATCAGTTATATCTCTCTACCTTTGTAAACCAGAGGAAGTCCTGCATGAGGGAGCTGGAGTAGGAATCCTCAACCTCCACAATAGGAATCTGGTCCTCTGGAGTCACCAACACATTATCATCTCTGTAGAATATGGAAGTCAGATAGAGGCCTCTGGAAAGTAACGCGGAAAAAAAGTCCATGTGTTAGAGAAGAAACACAACAGCGCTGAATGTTTAAATATCATAATGACACATTGCATAAATCTTCTCCAGTACACCATGCTTTATTCACCAAATGTTTCTGGCTTTCTTGCCTGGGTGTCTGAGGGCAAGACATCTGAAAGCGTTTGGTGAATAAAGCGTGGTGTACTGGAGAAGAGTTGTGCAACATGTTTTAATTTGGTGTACTTGAATCAAAGCTTTCACTGAAATATCAAACTGCCGACAAATGAAAAATGTGTCAACAGGACCTAAAAGCTAGCTGTTGCCATGCAAACAATGACACAGTTATTACACAGAGTCAGTAGCATATTAAATATTCAATAATGGATCCAATGTGCTTACTTGAAAATGTACTAAACTGTGCTAATCCTAAATGCACTAAATTTACAAATCACATAATAATTACAATTTCTTTCAAATTAAAAAAAATAACATGGAGGAAAGCTAGACGAAAAACTCATCTACCTTTTTAAGCTTTTGACAAATTTGCTGTTGGTTTGGAAGAGGTGGCGCAGGCTTTTGGATACTGAGTGCTTCCTCCCTTGTGGTGGAGCTTTGCACTGTTCTGTGTGGACAAGACAGAGAAAGCAGAATTTGTTAATACCAACAGAATAACTGAGTCAGATTTTCACATCTCATGCTCTCGACGCTTAAATTCAGGGCACTTGTGAGAAACCGTGGCACGGCTCTGATTGGCCGACTTTTTTTTTTCCCCTAACACCAATGAACGCCTCTGTCCTGACAAACTCTAGAAACATCTCTTCCAGTGACAGGCCGTTACCTAATTGACAACCAAGCTGACACGTCCAAAAACACGGTCGAAGTGGAATGTTTTTCGACATTTCATGCGCTCCAGTGGCGCGGCACCATTTGACAGTCATGCCGGCTGCCAGCAGCAGACTATGGGCCTTGAGGGAACCACTAGCTCTCGGATCCCAGAGGGACACTAACTTGTGTGTATATGTATGTGTGCGTGTGTTTACCTGCATATACTATAGCTGCTGGAGCATGGCATGTCTTGAGCTACAGCCATACGAGTGGAGCCAAGGAGCTGTAGTAATTTGTGTATGTGTGTCTGTATGCGTCTTAACCCTTTGCCACTCACTGACAGGGAGGTCAGTTAAGTCTGTGGGGACATGTTTATTTTTAGTGGGCCTGGAGGGGGTTGGAGGCGAGAGAGGGGGGTGTGTGTATATATGTATGTGTGTGTGTTTGTGTGGGCGCCTGTTGGTGAGATAACGCACCAACCCAACTCATTAGAAACCCTGAGTCCCAAGCCCTTTACAGATTCCCTCTCCTCCCCTCCCAGGTGATCTTACTCCAGCCCCCAGGCCACTTAAAGTCAATAAATCCCCCCATTCAGGACCCCGAAAAGAACTAATTTTCTCTTCAGGTGGACGAGTCGAGGTGGAGTAACGAGAAAAAAACAGCGCCCCTCGACCCCTCTCACCTCCCCAAATTTCTCTTTACTCGCCAGTCTGTTCAGCTCCAGTCCTCCCGGCCTCAGTCCCCCGTTTGACACTGAGTAAGACAGACAAGTAGGGCCGAGTGCTGGGGTGCCTGTGTTAGTCAAGGCCTCTTTCACAGTTTAATTAATAGTGTTTGGACAAGAGGGAGAATGTGGCGTGGGCTATAAGCCGGGCTGCGATGGGGGGTGCGTACACGGACATGTGGGAGAGAGTTGAAAGAGGGAACATGTACTTGAATATTTGTGTCTGTTCGCGTACATGTGTATCTATGTGTGCGCCTGTCTATCTTTATGTGTGTATATGTATGGACAGTAGACAGAACGACTGGCGGGCTCTGGGGGGGTGGAGGTGGCGGCGGGGGGGCAGGCAGCAGTAGTCAGTGTTAATTTATGCCCTCTCCCAACTCCAGCCCGGGACTCGTCTCTTACAGGAATAACAAACATGACCCCGGGACACGCCACCTTGGCTACCGTGCCTGAACTCTCAAGCTCAATCAGTCGCCGTCTGAAGAACCAAGAGCCACTCAATACTGACTATTATATTGCGTCTCGCCCTATTGCAAATACGGTCTGGCCACAGTGGACAATAGTAAGTGGGTGAGTGTGTTTGGGCATGTGGGCGTGCGAAGAAAAAGAGAGACGACTTGCTCGACGCTAAATGCAGTTTGCCGTCATGTAAAAGGGTCAGTGTGGACAGGTTTTGACACTTATGGGAGCAGCTTACAGCCAGCAGTGTTTGGGGATATAAACAGCCTGAGTGTGAGAGAAGTTGATCTGCATTTTGTCACAGAGAGAGAGAGGTATTCAGCAGAGGAAGGGCTGAGTCATGGAAAGATGCATAAGAGGGTGGGTGGGGGTTGTTGAGACAGAGGGGAGGGTATTATTTTTGAGGTGGCACGCCGTCTTAGGGTGTACAGCCCCCGAAGTACTTGTCGTGCCTGAGATTGTAAAGTGTCTGTCAAGGTGAGATGAAACACAGCAATTGGCGAGACGTGTTACACCTGCGACTCGAAGCGTCCACAGCTCGTGTTTGTTTACAGCATGAATATTTCTGAAACGCGAACTGGACGGCGGCTAAAAATTCAGACGTGTTTGTTTAAAACGTGACGGGCGTCATGAAAACGACAGAAGCTCGGGTTAATGTCAGAAGCTCATACCACAGCCCGGGGTGCATTTCACGTCTGCGCTTTACCTCAACTGATATCTATTAAAAACTGATCTTCATGTTAGTGGTGATGTAGTTTCAAGGTTGTTATTCCACCTGAGAATCTGCTGCATGTAATTCCAGAGTTAAACCTGGTGGCAGTTTAAAACATCTAGTATGATTAAACATGTGCTCATGTGTAGTTCAATGGGTGCACCGAGTCACTATCGCTACCAGGTTTGGGGGGTTTGGGTTTCACCAGGGGTCAACTGTGCAAACCGTTAAAGCTCTCATGTTACTGGTGAGTCTTTTAGGTGAACACGGCCACCAAATCGATCAAAAAGTTGTTGATACCATGGCAGACACAGTGGCGGTGAGCTTCTTTTATCTGCCCCAGTAGCTGGTCTAGTGCCTCCTTCTGGCCTCTCTGACGTGGAGCGCGGCCATCGATATCCCGCCAACCTGCAAACAGAGGTGAGAAAGACAATATTAGAAAAGCCAAGACAGGTCTTTTAAGCTATACTGCATATTAATGACAAAGAATATTAAAACTAATATCAATATCAAAATTTAATATTTTGCTGTTATGCCTGATTTGCAAGACTAATTTTCAGCCCCATTAGTGGCATGTAGATTGTGTGGATGGTGGCGTCCATCACTTTGGACCAGACTGAAATATTCAAACAATTGGGTGGATTGCCATGAAAATTGATTTTGGTGATCCCTTAACTTTACCTCTTTCAATTCTGTTTCATGTTTTTGCAAAATATCCAGAAAACTATTGGACTATTGGATTGGATATTGTCATGAAATTTGGAACAAACATTCATGTTCTCCTTTTTGTTTATTTGTTTAACCCTTCACTTTTCATGTAGCACCAACAGCAGGTCAATTATTTCTCCAGTACTTGCAAACTTGCCTCAGCTGTGATTTGTGTTTAGTGCTAATTAAAAAATGTTAACATGACAAACATTGTCCTTTTCCCAAATGGATGCCCTTCTTTGTTCCATATATTTTTGGACCCATGCTTTCAGACTAACAGTCGGCCTTTTCCTTGTTTTTTGGCGGGCAAGCCTTTTAAGACTTTTATTACAGACAGGTTGCTACTGGGGAAGCATACAGATTGTGCTCGCAGTGGAAAGTCTGAATACATCAGCATTATTTGGTTTATTTGAAATGGGTGAAGCTGGATCTATGGACTATGGAGCAATAACTTTGGTTAGATGAAAATAAACTGGACTTGGTGCTTGGAAAACTTGTTTGAAGCAAGCCTCAGAATCACACTACTCAGCAGCAGGCTCCCAGAGTTGTGTTTAAGTTATGAAATTCAAAAAGTACAGATTAGTACTGTTCACTTTCTTTCTTTCTTTTAATGATTTTAATTGTTTAGAAATGCGACGGGGGGGGGGTGTTAGGACTCACTAAAGCACACCAAACAGAGAGTTGGTGATGATCTTTATTCTCCAAACAGACAGATATAGACAAAATTAGGGAGTAACTGGTTTGCAAATGGACAGAGTCTCAAAGCCAGAGGGAAGCATGATTCCAAACTTATGGAGTATCAGAGTCGCAGGAGACGTCAAACAGACACAGACACAGGCAGACAGAAACAAGAAACTCAGAAGCTGAACAGGAACTGAGGGCTGAGGAGAACAAGACAGGTCAGTAAGACAGAATGAGTCCAAAGAGGAGAGAGAGTCCTGATTAGTTATTGGCTGCAGCTGGGAACACAGGTGACTACACGAGGTGGGAGTGGTTGGCAGGCCAGGTAAGACAGAGGCAGGGTGAGTGGGTGGGACTGTGTCAGACAGAGAGGCTGGACTGTGACATGGCAGGGGCTGTGACCGGGGCTGAACAAAAACTAAGGCTGAACAGAGGCAGGCAGAACTGTGACAGAGAAAAGAGCATTCATCTGGACTATACTTGGCCAATGTGGCACTTTCAGTACTGTATGACCATACAGCCCTGACACATACATCAGTAGGACTGGGGAGGGGGTTAATCTAACTCTAACTTTGGGACCCCAAAAAATTCTTGTGCTGGCCCCATTCCTGAGGCGTCAAATAGTAGGAGTGTGAGGTGTGTGAGATGGCTCGTTTCTCAAACAGGTCTAGTGTGTGTAGGATAGGAAACGACACCCACCCGAGTGTGAGAAAGCTGTTGGCTGACAGACAGACTTACTGAGCAGCACTGCTCTGCACATATTTGGGCTCAGAACAGTAAGCATGCACACACACACACAGACACACAAACATAATGTGGCTGCTGCAGTGACAGAAATTGAGGCCAGTAACACACCACACATCTGGCTAAAAAAGCAAAAGACTCTTAATGTACAGTTATTGTGATACAACTTCTATCTGACTGTTTCTATTCCTCCTCGTGTCTCTTTTGTGTTTTGTGTTCCTCTTCCTCAGTCACATGCAGAACACATACAAACGCTCATGAAATCATTGATATGTTCTATACACTTTCTCTCTTAATGGATGAACAGCTCTGCAGAAAACGATCCTTCAGCACCTTCTGCCTCCCTTGTTAGTAAGCCAGCATCCTTGCTCACTCACTGGAGGATGTGTCAGCGATAACCCGCCCCCCTACCTCCATCAACCGCCACGCACCCCCCGTCGCCCCCCCACCCCGACTCCCTCTCCTGGAGCCCCCCGGAGGGCACGTGGGGCTGAAACACGGTGAGCTCTATTCCCGGAAAGGTGCCTGTCCCGACAGGACAAGCGGGCCCTTTAATGGGCGTCCACGGCCCGGTATAAGGCCCCCACTGTTGGGGCCGCGCCGCGTGCTACAGCACAGACATGCAAATATTTCCAGTGGTAGGCCCAAATGGAAAACACAAACACGCAACATCGAAATTAGCTCTGAGAGAGGGAGGGAGGGAGGTGGACAGTAGAAAAAAAAAGAGAGGGAAAGCCCAGTCTCCACACACACACACACACACATTGGCTGAAAAACACGGTGTGCTGATGAGGACAAACATGTTCATGTGTTCCCCAGATGTGCCCTAAGTGTGCCAACACGCACAAAATCATGGTACCTATGTTCGCTCTCTTTCAGTAGGTATGTACCAACTGTGCAGACTGAACGTGCTGCACAAACAAACAGCAATCATAGAACTCATCTCATAAATCAATACACTGGATTAAGTGCTTCACATAAATGAATTAATTTACTAAGAAAGCAAAAAAAGCAATATCTAAACTATTTGGCCAAACATAAAATCTACATGCAAAAGACAGTCCTCTATCTGTCCTTTGTAACTTATTATAAAACCTCAAATGGATGGATGGGTAAATAGATAGATAGATAGATAGATAGATAGATAGATAGATTAAAAAAAAGGAGAAAGAGGGTCAGAGCGGCTGTGGTGAGTCAACACCTCAGCTGTTGTTGCACATGACTTCACGGTTAACTTCTTGGCTGAACCCAGGCAGCTTCTTCTGCCAGCCAGCCCCAAACACCATCCTGAGGCTATGGTTACACACACTGACGTCCGCAGAGGTGGTCCCAAAACCCACCCAGCCTGCTGGCCGAGCAGGGTCCAGCTGTCACCCCCCCCCTCCCCCCACTCCAATGATGTCAAAGCAACGGCGAAATGACGTTGGAATAACCAAATCGATTGAATGGATGTGAAATGACGTCCGAGGCCCTTTATGTGTGGGAAAGCTCTGAGAGAAGATTGTATCATGCAGGACACACACACACACACACACACACACATCTTGCAGTTAAGTCCTGCGTGAAAACTATTCCACAGTGGTGTTAATTTAGCGAGGCCAGCCAAAAGCCTTCAGGCCTCTTGTGTGGTTGTTAACTTGGAAGTTTTGTATTTTGCTTTTTGTCAGATTCACACAAACGTGAACAGACAAACACGATGGAGACTTACTGGAAGGTGCAGCGCAGGCAGGGGTGGAGACAAGCGCAGGCCCCCAGCCCTTCATGTTGTAGGCTGACACCTGGACGTAGTAATAGGTCCCCTGTAAGGACAGGACACATGACAGTTAAGGCAAAGTTTCACCACACACACAGAGCTAAAGGACATGTGTCATATGCATATGTATGTGTGCGGTTCAGTACATCTGCTTGTCTCTTGTTAGGTCCCTGTCTGTCTTCATTTCTCTGTGTGTGTGTGTGTGGAGGGTGAAGGGTCTATCGAGAAGCTCTGTCTGTCTCTGTGCCCAGTGTGCAGACAGCAGGCCTCTGTCTCTCCTTTCTCAGCCAGATCAATCAAAGCAGCCGCCGACACTTCCTGACCTCGCCTTGACCCCTGTCATGTGACAGGAGTGAGCTTTGGCTGGCAGCAGGGGTCTTAAGGGAGAAGGGGGGGGGGGTTCTCTCACACAATAACAAACAAGCAGTGGAGCATCCATTTGTCTACATGCCCGTTTAAAAATGCCGAACATAAATCAGGTGGCAGGCTACCAAGCTGCTCTTTTGATCATTTTGGAGGCTGTTTTGCAACTGTTGCTCATGAATGGTGAAGAGCAAAGACTCTCAACAAACAACAAATAAACTGGGTTTTCCAATTGTCTTTTTTAGCTGGGCCGTACTCCCCCACCACCACCACCACACCCCAACCCCGTCATTGGGATTGATGGCGACTGCAACTTGTGTCACATGGGAAATGCCTTCAGATGTCGCCCAAGCAAACGCCTCAGCTCGAGTTCACATGTAAATAATATCAGGGGCCTTCATGTGGGAGAATAGCTTCAAAATATTTTATTGGTCAGCACCAACAGCTGGAGAAGCTGGAGCTTTGTCGTTCTTTGTGTTGCTTTGTCACCCATAAACTTCCAGATAATGCATTATTGTAGCCTTTATACTGGTAGTTCTTAGTGACTAAGGTGGGAACAGAGGACTGGGTTTTTGTGAAAATCCTGTAATGTGCAGAGGAGGATAAACACACATGAGAATACGCTTGATCCAGGAAACCCTCAAAATAAGTGTAAAATTTATTGTTAGTGGAGCCGCTCCTGGTGTTTTGGCAGCACCTATTGACAGCATCCCATGGAGGAGATTTAGTTCTGTTATTTTGGATTCTGGATCAGATTCCTCCTGATTCCTACCGACTGAACGATCATATTGAAGAAAATGATTCAAGAATATGGTGGATTCTGGCAGGACTTACAGAAGCGAGTCCAGTGATGTTGCACTGCAGCAGGGTGGTGTCCTCCACCACCATCTCACCCAGCAGAGGACTGAGTGAAGGAGCACTGCTCCAGCTCACTGCACATACACACAAACCAAAAAAAAAAACACTTTTAATTTCAAAATATAAATTTAAAAAAATAATAAAACAGGCACTGAATTATTAAAAATACATGTGACATTAAATTTTCAAGACATTAAAAAGTTTAGTCCCAGATCTTAATGTGAAACTAAGAGGCTGGTTCTAAATGGAGCAAGCACAGTGGCTGACCTTTGTACTTGGTAACCACAGCAGAATTGACACATAGAGGTTCCTGGAAGTCCACCCTTAGACTGGTGCTGCTGCTCACAGACAGGCGCACTACACTGGGAGCCTCTGGTGGGTCTGGGTAGGCAGACAGATAGAAAGATGGCAAGTAAATAAGTATAGAGACAAACAGGTACAGAGCTAAGATCCCACACTGCACGTTCTAACCATTATAGTGAGCGAGCACATGAAACTGGCAGCTTACTGTAGTGACATCATTTAGTCTTCCTGGTCTGCTGCACAATGCTCAGTCGCAGAAGTGGGAAAGTTTTAAAAAAGTTTCAAGTAATGGATGCTTGTGAAATTGAGGCAATTTACATGCAGTAATGGCTGGAAAAGACAACAGCGCTGCACTTGTAATCCACCATCTTCACAAATGAATGTAAACTCAATCAGTATAGAGAAGAAGCGCTGACGTCATTGATTGTGATTGTGGATGTAACTACATAAACATCATTTTGTCATGCGGTGTATAATTTCCATCCATGTTCACACAACCTACCCATCAAACTACATGAGTGTGTGGAATTACAAAGATGGGAACGTTTTTTTTCCCATCAAAGTGCAGATTGGTTTGGGTGGAAGGGAGGGGTGTGTGTGTGTGTGTGCGTGTGAGTGCGTCTGCTTTCGGGGGGTGGCTGTCTACTGTGCCGCTAAGCGTGTCATGAAATGCCTATAAAAAATTAAAGCAGGAATACAGCCGTGTTATATTTGCACACACAGACGCACACGGAGTCGTGTACCAGGCTTCCCGGTGTGGAAGCCATTAACTCAGCCCAGACAGAATGCCAGCAGAGGAAAAGGGTGCAAAAATGAAAACCGAGGACGTAAGTAACAACCATCAAAGTCAATTCAGAAGCCTTACTAGCATGCTCGAAACCCGTCTGCATGCGGCGTAAGAGCCGGAGTCTCCACTCCCAGGCCTTCAGCTGCCTCTCCCGGTCAGATCCCTCCCGCTCACCAGGACCCTCGCTTCCAACCTGGGCCTGAAGCTCCGACACCCGCTGCTCAGCCTCCTGCACCAAGGTGGCTAAATGCACGGCTCGGCCCTCCAGACTCACGACTAGGAAACGCATTAGAGAGAGAGAGAGAAATGTCAGTGCATGCACATGGTATTAAAAGAAGAGTTTCATTACACTTAGGCACATGTTAAAGTGGCTCCATTATGTCAAAACTACTTTGACATCCATAAAAACGCTTTTATATTCACACATAAAAAAGGCAATTGGTAAATACAGCTCAAAGCTGAGCAATGCCGGACTATAAATTTGAGTGAGCTGTTTTTCCAACAAACATTCAAAGAGTAAACGCAAAATACTGCAAACCAACGATAGTGAAAATTCTTAATTAAAAGAAAATTCTCCCGCATGTGCATCCCTTTTTTGATTAGAACTATTAAATGAAGTGGAACCAAACCATTGTGATTTTTCCCAGGAATGAAACACGTGTTAATCACAAATAATCATTTAGTGTTGGTTTTACTTTTATCAAGCGCCTCAACAACGCACATGACTACACTGATACGGCAAGAAAGCGTGGAAGCCTGCAATGTTGCAAATTGCTTTTGCAGGCCGCTCTTTTTTAATGTCTTTGTTTGCCAAACTGCTGCGGCAGATTCCTCAATAAACTTCATTTAACTAAGCAGTCCCTCTTTAGGGATGACATCACCTCGAAAATGACACAGAAAATGTGGCAATGAAAGCGAGAGGGGCAAGAGAGGGAGGAGTATTCTTCATATGCGGTTATAAGGCAACACAAAATGGTGGGAACATGCATAGGCATCATTTTAAAGTGCCATTGTAAAAGTATTTTTCTGCAAAACCGGGTGGAAAAATTTATATAACTGATCTATTTTTATCATATACCACAGCCTCACACAACCTCCATCAGAGGAATGTTTTTCTGGGTGTTACTAAAACAATGAACATTGATGTTTACTTAAACAAAAAAATACAGCTCTATAGTAGATGAGATGTAACACCCAATGAAAATATTCAAATCAAACTTGTGCGGCTGGTGATATCGACTGGCGGCAGGCATAACACGTAGATCAAAGATCCGGTAGCACTTGAAGCTGCCAACATGTACAGACCTCTCTGAATAAAAGTACAGAACAGGTAATGTAAAGCTGTTAAGGTCACAAAGGACAGTAGCTGTACTGTACTTCTTCTTTGGTGGCTTGTCATTCTTGGAGTGTTTGGGACTGGTGTGTGTCTGTGTTTAGTCTGTGTGGTCTGTGTTTGTTCATTGTAGATTCCACTGTTGAGCGTTAGATTCCACTGTTGACAGTAAGTTTAAAGCTCCGTGTCAAAATGTCCATCTGGGTGTTTAATTCTGCGGCTCTCTCCGTGTCTCCGCAGTGGCTGTGAGCTTCTCTTTGAATCTGAGCGTCTCCTCCGGGTGTCAGTTTTTTTTTTGTTGTTCTCTTCAGCCCCTTGTGGGAAGGCTTAAAGGCTGTTTGTCACTTTTAAAAAAAGGGAGTGCGAGGGTCGGGGTTGAGTTTTGAAGGTTAGGGCTGGGGAGGATCCTTGGACTTGGACTTGTTGGACGGATGGAAATAAGTGTTGAGGGTCCATTTTGATTTACATTTCCAGTCCTTCCAGGCCTAGAAACAGGTCCAGATGCTGTCACCAGTGTGTACGTGTGTCTTGATTTGTCCTTATTTCGCACCAAGGCCGGGATCTTCCACAGCACATTAAAGTGGCTTTGTCCTCCTGAGAGCCACCGACAGATTTATAATGTGAATATGAAGCTGCTTTTGAGAATTTTCTTTGATTGTCTTCGTCTGCCCTTTGTCTGTCTCTCTAACCACAAAAAATGAAGCCAAGCAACGGCAATATCAACGCGCATCGGAATCAATTCCTTTCAAAGCTCGGGGAAAAGCCTGCAGAGTCTTTGATGTCAGTTCTCAGACGGAGTTTGATTAGCACATGCTTATAGGAATAAGGAGCCTTTGCTTTTCTTTATGTGCTGTTGTTCTCTCCCTTTCTTCCCCCTGTTCACACGCACACACACACACTCACACTCTCTCATGAGTTATTTGAGTTCTGGAGAGAGGGAGCACAATCAAAGAGCAAACTTCAGTAAACATCACTTTCCATTCAAGTGTTTTCAATTTAATGATACCTTTATAAGACGTCTGGCTCGGCTCTGGAGAAGCGTGTGCATGTGTGTGCGTGTGTGTGTGTGTGTGTGCGTGCCCAAGTACAAACACAAACAAGCCTAGGAGCCTTACTGGCGAGTTCTAATCATTAACAGAGGAAGGGAGCAGAGGCTCAGCAGATCACAGACAGTGAAAAGTGCTTACAAAGATGACTAATATTGCATCAAGATTACCAGCCCTTCATCGCCTTTAATATGTTTTCACTGCCAGCAGAAAGCAGAAAGAGATGTGTGAGTTTGTCAGCAGAGTGTGCATGAATGCGTTACTGGTACGCATGATAAGAGATTCGCATTATGAGTTATGAGTGCGTCGTTGCTTTGGTGGCAGCCCATGTTGTCGTGACAGTGGCTTTGGCTTCCACAGAGACAGTTGTTGATTCCCATAGACTTACGGCTGAAACCCAAACAAACTCTGGTCTGGTATCAGTTCCGGGCTCTGCCAAAGATTGAAATCTCCACAGGACAAAAAAACTGATTCCAGATCTGTCAGTAAGTGAGAGATGTGGTTTTGGGCTTCACTCACATCATAACTTGTAAAGGGTACAAGTTGTGATTGGCAGAAGTCAGCTAACTTTGGCTTGTCCACGCATCGCGCAAGATTTGATTGGCCGAAGGATCAGACGAATCAGCTTGCTTCCTGCTCAAAGCCAAGGTAGCATTTGCTACGGTGGGATTCACCTGTAGGCACGCCAAGGCTCTATTAACAAAGGCTGTCAAAATTTACAAGGAAAAATAAAGATTGAAAACAAGAGACTGAATGGATGAGAGAAACATTGCTTTTATGAGTGCAGAGACATTGTGATGACCCCAGAAGAGGGAGAACTTTGTAGAGAAACACAAAGATTAATAGATCTACTCAAATCTACGTCCTGATTGTGCAACAGTTCGGACTGTAACAATAGGATTAATAGAAGCTTTCATCAACTTTCTGTGACCTCCCGATAAAATTTGTTTTGCGTTTGATTACATTGTGCTGATGAGTCACAGAAAATGAACACATTCCAGCATGTGGGCGTTGCAGTAAAATAAAGACATTAATTTATTAAGGGTATTCTTCACATCAGGAGCACATTGCAAATGTTCCTCGTCCCCCTGTGGTTGTGCAGGTACTATAGGTACATTGTGTTCTTGTACTCACAGTGAGGACTCTCCTTGGCGCCGGCGCGCAGCAGCAGCTTGGCCATGGGCACGTTGTTGGTCATGATAGCAATATCGAGGGGCAGGAGGCCCTCACTGTTTGGGGTGTTGAGGTCCAGTTCCTCCAGACTGTACTGGGACAGAAGCAGCTGTACCAAATCCAACTCCTGGTGCTCCACTGCCTCAAACAAGGCTTCATTGCTCTGGAACTGTGACACCAAGAAAGTTTACATGAAGTGTACAGAAGCAAAATGTTTCTCACGATATATTTTCTGACTGGCTCTGTGGTCATAAGATGGGTGAGTGTATGATGTTCCCACCTGAGCTTCTACCCAAGTCCTATATGTTTTCCCTGACTATTTTTAGACTACAATGTTCCTGGGCTTATTATTTTTTCCTTCTCTTTCTCACTCTGACTTACTATGGTGGTTTTGCGCAGTCTCTCCTTGTCTCCTCCCCGTCCTGACACCACGCTGTCCTCCAGCGAGGGGGGGTTGGTGCCGGCGCGGAACTTTCCAGACAAGTTGCGGTAAAGGCGGCGAGCCGCGCTTGGCGAGGACAGGCTGGCCGACTTGCGGGCCGGGGCCGGCTGGTGGGCCTGGTCCCCCCTCATGGGCTGCGTCATCTTGGCAGTGTCAGCCCTGGTGGAGAGACGGGAGGGCGAGAGACAAGAGGGATACTGTAGGTGAGAGAACAGAGTGGGATATGACATTCAATTCATTATGTGGATCCTGTGAAACTCGAAGTCTTTATAGGAGTTTATGTCTCTTAAGCTCATCCCTGCCCTCATAGACAAATGTTACAATGCAACATGGCCACCATTGTGTTACTCCAAGTCAAAAAGCCTTTCTGCTGCAAAATGACAGGAGGGATAAAGAAAACTAACCTGAGAGAAGGAAAGTAACTGACACTCTTACCTATAACTTGTGATTAAAATCAATGATGGTTTGGTTTCTACTCCACAGGTTATTCAGCAAACAATTTTAGACCCAGGGAAACACGAGAAATTCATACAGCTGAAGGTGGCAATGCTGCTTTAAGTGCCAAGGCGTCATGACTCACACTGCACTGTATATCAGCTCCACATATCAACTGTTGAAACACATTTAATACCTAGTGTTGATGTAACAGTATGCGCCTGTCAAGATTTTTGAATTGTGACCTTAAAGCAAAGAAATGTCAACTCATCAGCCAAGACTTACTATACAAAACACGCTTAACAACGGAATACTACATTTACATAGTTCACAAATTGTTTTTTTAATCTCATTAATATCTCAAAAAATGATCTTCAACCCCCTGGGAGGGGGGTTCAAACACCTTGCTGAGAACCACTGATCTATGGCATGGTGATAAATTACACTGATCTGCCAGATGGGCACCACGTTGGCATTATCAGTTCTCAGTCCTGGGTGCCATGTGAGTCATCCCACGCTGGCAATGCCTGCCTGGTAGCCCGCTTTGCCAGCGCCGCTCCGTAATGTCATCTCTTTCTTGTGAGTTTCAAGAGACTCTGCATCTCCTGCCACTGGGGTCTTGGCATCGCTGGTATGACGAGTATGCCGCCCCTCTCCATCCTGCCATGGGAACTATGCAGATGACATTGTGTTTCTAGGTTGAGTCTGGTACTTGGTGTTCACACACACTTAACTGATGAAGGAAATGTCAGCAGGACTCTGCAGGCGATGGTGACAGACTCCTTGACGGGTCCCACCAAACAGAGAGATAAATGAATTCCTCAAGGACGCACTTTCAACACCTTTCTCCCCTTCTGTTCCTCCCTCCTCTCTCAACATCTTATGAACCTGTTTTTCTTCTTATCATCTTCTGCCCTCTCTTTATTTTGCTCCCTTCATTCCCTTTGCTCATGGCCTTTCGCTCTTTACCCTTATCTCCTTATTGCGGCTCATTTTACTGTATCATCTCCTGGGTTTTGTCTCCCTAACATCTGTCTTCTCTTGATTCAAGTCTGAATCCCCCTTTTTTTGTGGTACGACTATAATCAAAGAATCTTTCTGAAATAGATATCCATTCTCATTTCATGTTGATAAAAAGAATGCAGTACAGATGAATATTTGATTTGAATGGGAGCAGACACATCATTTTGCATTTCTGATTATGAGGAGACTTTGCTATAACCAAAAAGATCATAATCTGTGATGCAGTCAGCATCTTTGTCTCTAGCCATGTGTCCTGTTCAAGTTGCTTTCTGTTGCTATCAGTCACTCCTGGAAAAGATCATCAGTTATATACCGCAAATGTAAATGTTGTTCTTAAAAAGCAATGGTTCGAACAGGGGCAGGGTGAGGTTGAGGAAAGTAAATAAAGGTTGAGTTACGTTCGGCCATCATGCCATATGCCAAGATGTATCACACAGGCCAAGAACAGATTTGTCAAGGTGAGAACATCTGTAGGAAAAATGTTATTTATACTCCCGCTCCGCCATGGACGTGTGAGCCCACACGAGCATGCATACACACACACACACACTAACCCTCCCCCAACATGCAGTTTGTACAACAGCTGACAGCGGGCCACATAGTAGACTTTAAAGCAGCTTCAAGCCCCCGCAACAAGCCCTTTTTCACAGGGCTGATACACCTAAAATACCCCCGATCCCCGTCCCTTCCCGCTCTGTCCCATCCATCTCCACTCCATCCCGTAATAGAGGCCTTATTTTAGACATCCTCGTGTTCCCGGCTGGGCCTAACCTATTCCAGGGTTCCAGATAAAGCGCGGCAGGTATTTGGAATAATTTTTCCATGGGCCTGGCCCGGAAGATAAAACAAGAGATATATTTGTAATGCGTATGCCGGTATCCCATTTCAAAGAGAAAGCCCATTGGAATCCAGCCCCGGGCTTATTGTTATTTGCCTGAGATGGAACAGACAACTTTTTTCTGTCGGCAGGACGGTGCCCCATCACTCTCTGACGACATTAGGGAGTGTGTAACGTGGTGTGGGGTGAGTGTGTGTGTGTTTTTACTTTCAAAGAGATGCTGCATCCTACACGTGAGATTGGGATGTCATTCCCCAATGACATGCCCCCTACCCCAGAGAAGACAGCGCTAACACAAGATACAGAGAAAAAGCAATATAAAGCTATGATGTGATGGTAAGAAATTCAGCAACAATCTATCAATACTGTAAGCTGATGACTGTTATGATGACTGTACGCTTCTGAAAACTTATGCAATCAGTGGCAACCATTGAAACCAAAATTTGATTTCATGCTATGCACAGTGTGCAGTAGTAGTTTTCCACACAATAGCAGGACACAGTAAAGTCGGTTACTCTGCAGAGGGGTTTGACATGTGCATCACCTGCAGCAACTGAAACTGCTCCTTCATGGTTCATGCTAAGCTCAGCAACAAATACATTTCCAAACTTTGAACGTGATTGAAAATTGACAACAGAAGTTGGTTATAGGCGTTATAGGAGTGACACATACTGAATTTTTTCTCAGATATATCACCATTGCCTTCATGGCCAATTTGACTCAGTGGATCAGCGCTGGGCTGATGTGCCAAGTGACACTGAGTCAAGCCAAGCTACCATATGTATATGGAAAGGACTAATACACACATACACACACACACACACACACACACACACACACACACGCACACACATAACATAGACTTACATTCATTAACCTTACCTTAACCAGAGCCTAACCTTAAACACTGATCCAAAAAATTAACTGTTTTCCATGTTGGGATATGGCTTTTGTCCCCTACTGCATCAAACATCCCAATTACTGGGATTACACACATACATACACACACACACAGTCTATGTCACAAAATTTCCCACACTTTTACCAGGTTTGGGAAACAGGAAGCAGTTGTTCTGGGAAACCAAAGTCTCTAGCGAAAGCCAGACTCCATGTTTGGCCCCCGATCAATCCCACATCAAATACAGCCCGTCTGTTACAGTGAGACTGCATCAGCCCAACCAACAATCAACACCCCCAAGCTGCAAGCAGGCAGCATACACAACATCCGCTTTACTAGTTATATCAACCTGTTTACACAAGTAGTTTAGTTCTCCAGACAGTGAGTCACATGTAAACAAAGACTACATATAAAATACTCAGAGTCTAGACAACTACTTAGTGTTTTGACTAAAAGTCAAGACGGGAAAGTCCTGTGACTTAAGAAAATCGAAAAGAAAATTGCTGTTTCCACCATCGCAGAAATTGTGTGATTTTTGTTCAAGCTGGAAGGCAGCCACAAATATGAACATAACAGCTCAGAACAGTGGTGAGCAGAGGGAAATCTCTCTAATACTTGAAATCAAATCTGCAGACTGACAGCGGTGTGGAAAATGTTGCTTAGTCTGATGACTACCAGTCCATGTTGCAAAGTATAAATGAAAGGATGAAAACTGTAAAAGAGAGAATGAATCCATCCTTGTTGTGAAGAGTACAGGAGTAACTGGATACAAACTCTAATGGAAACACACACATCTGACTCAACTGTCAATGAGATTAGATTCACAGGTTCAAATCTGAGCATCACCTGTCCCGTTCGGCTGGTTCAGTTTTCTCAGACTCCGAATCGTATTTTCTTCTTTCTCACCATCACCTCTCATCTTTGATTGTGACTCATTTTCTTTCTCATCTTTGTCACACCCACTTTTTCTTTTTCTCTTCTTGTCTCTTACACAGTTTGTTTTTGTTTCCACCCCTCCTGCCTCTCGTGTGGTGTTACGCATCCTTGACATTTGCTGATGCAACCTGGGGAAAAATTAAGAAAAACCACTACTTCAAAACAATTAATTGTTCAGCTCTGCTGGGCAATGTTCAGACAAACGGGAATTTGAATGCGAACAGAAAAAAAAAAGTTCTTGGCCAGAGCTTCCAGCTTTGATAAATACAGATAACGTGAATCTAAACTATAAACAATGGAAAATTTCTGCACAACACACACACACAAGGGGCACAGTCTGAAGCTACATGTTTTGTTGCGCCGTATCTACAATGTGTGCAAGAGCATGTAGGTGCCAGAGACAGACATTAAAGCAGCACAAAGACAGATATTTTGATAGTGAGAAACAATAATATAAGTATTTAAAGTGGCAAAAGCAAACAATGCAACCATATATGGACACATACATCATCATATTCAAAAAGCTTCAAGGCAAGGAAACATTTTACAACAAGGCTCTTTTGCAGCCACACTCAGTTACATTCTGTTTTCTTCCCCACCACCTTTCTCCATCTGCTCCACCTCACTCCATCCTATGCCATCGCAGCGTGTCACAGGGTCTCTTAGGTCAGCTGTGTGCTGACAGGACCGCCCCCCCCACCCCCACCCCCTTTTTCCAAACCCCTCACAAGGGCTAGTTTACTGCCACGAGAACACATAAATCTCTGCTGCGTGTTAGTGTGTGTCTAATCGTGTTTATTACACACAGGCACAAATGACCATTCATATTAGTTGACATGCATTGCATTGGTTGTCTGGCCGCATTGTAGGTCAAGTCTCATAAAACAAACAAAGAACTGGAGGTAGGTGGATGGATAGAGAGAGAGAGAGAGAGACGCAGAAGAGCGGCACCAGAAGGACAGTGCTCACTGAAAGCAGAGTGGTGGGGGGAGACAGTGAGAGGAGAAAGTTGCACAAACTCGCTCACACACACACACACACACACACACACACACACACACACACACACAGTACGCTGGCTGCTCTAAATGTGGCTTGTAGAAGGAAATTCTGAAATCTGAGTCTTGGCACCAGACAGGCTGGAAGCAGGCAGGCTGCTGGACGCACAGAGGGAGAGAGAGGGAGAGAGAGAGAGAGGGAGAGAGAGAGAGAGGGAGAGAATTCATATATCCGTCCCCTCTGTTTGGCTCTTATCAGCTTATAGGCAACATGAGGCCACGCCAACACTGCGACCTGCAGCCCCTCACGAACACTAAGCTGGCATGGCAACACAACAATTGCAGACATACACACACTCACGCATGCATACGTGCAGCCCTGCGTAGGGATTTCACATGATTTTACAGGCGAGAACACAATCAGAGTTACTCTTACGGCTCTCTGGGGGCATATTTTATGGATGAGATTTTATTGAGGGGTGTATCAGGTCTGCGCTTGTTAATGTTTCAGTGGTACACATTTGTTAAAAACATCCCCTTCGCTTCATCCCAGAGGTGTCTAATAGTGAGATGCGGATGGATTAACCTACCAGATGTGTGCTGGAAAAGCAGTGGACCGGCCTTGGAAGCAAAGTACCTGATCAGCAAAAAAATTATTAACATGGATTGTTGTATTCGAATCACGTTCTTTTGATAACGAGCAGCCTCTTAAGTGCTGAGAAAACACAGCGGAGCCTGTTGCACCGCAGGGAGCAGACAGCACGGCTGATAGCAGACAGGATAAAGACACGGACTCTTTTTGTTTACACCAGATTTATCCCATGTGGACAATATTTTTCCACTGTGCAGTCATCCAGTTTTTGGTAATCCACTGTCCACTCAGCTTCCGCTTTTTGATAAGCTGGGTTGTGCTGAGATGCTGCTTATCACGGCTGCTCTGAGGTGATATGTATTTGAGCGAGTCAGTCCCGAGGCCTCTCTCATCTGTACGTGAAAATCCCAGAACATTGGTTGATTGTGATTTGCTAAAATCCGTGCTAAGATCACTGGCACCCAGTTTGGTTTGTTCACATCTGCTGTTAGTCACAGTTAGGCAA
Organism: Centropyge bicolor; assembly: GCA_037975185.1. Classification (NCBI taxonomy): domain Eukaryota; kingdom Metazoa; phylum Chordata; class Actinopteri; family Pomacanthidae; genus Centropyge; species Centropyge bicolor. Next base: position 620,117 of record JBBMOC010000024.1, on the reverse strand, counting down.
AAAGCAAGCGAACTGGAAAAGCCTGTAGGCATTCTGTTTTTACTTATGCTTTTAAGTCATACGCGGCTCACTTTGAAGTGTGAGCTGTGTGCATAATTGGGGAGTCGGAACAAACTGTGGACACCAGGTACACACTATACCCGACTGCATGCTCCCACATGAACGCGCTCACACTGCCCTTTATCTCTCTCCTATTTACACAGTCCTTTTTTTTCTGTCTCTCCTTTTATCTTGTCCTCTTCTTCTCACTTTCGCTCCCTCTCCCTTGGGAGAACGGCAGAGAAAGAGTGGGCGGTCCACTGTATGTTTAACCTTTGAAGTGGGCCTGCTGTGCTGAGCAAGGCCTGCCACCTGTTGGCTCTGTGTGTGTGCATGTGTTGTGTGTGCACGCAGAGGTAAATCTCTCTAATTTTGATGAGCAGAGACAACAGCGGAGTCACCATGGGGATGTGATGGCGGGCAGCGGCCGACGTTCTCAGGAGGGGGGGGTGGTGGTGGTGGTGGGTGGGGGTGCTTCCAAGGTGGGATCACACGCACACACACATACACACAAACATACACACAACCCCTCCTCTGTCAGAGGCTTGGTGACACCATGTCTCCCATGGCGATCGTGGGCCCAGCCTGGGTGGCTCCAGGCCTTCTGTGTGTCTCTCAGTGTGTATGTGTGTGTGTGTGTGTGTCACACCAAAGGGGTCCCTGCCTGGGCCGCCATATGCCACCCACCCAGCCAGGGAGAGGAGAGGGGCGGGGGCGACCCCTGGCCACTGAAGCCACCAGTTGGCCCATTCTCTCAGTCACACGCCGGCCGGGCGCCATGTTTAAAGTCCCACGGCTGTTTATCTGGGATGGGGATGGAGGGAGGTGGTTGGGTGGGGGTTAGTCTCCTGCCTGTGATAGATCCTTTGTAGAAAAAGATAACGTCCATGCTCACACACAAATATATGGAATAAACGTATGCATAGAGAGTGGAGAGGGTGGCAGAGTGTGACAACATGATATCACAAACTCATGCGACATCAGTGTGTGTGGACTCCAACATCATACACATGTACACACACACCCACAACTGAAACTCATCTATGGTCAATTGCACATTCATAATAAGAAAAACAATTAAAAGTAAGGCATCATTATTAAATGGAATACATTTATTTGATATAGGTTGAACAATACAGGAGCATTACTATGAATGTCCATTTCAATGATGATTGGACCCTGTTGGGAAATTCATGGGAACATTCAATGATGGAGTCTAGATACTTGTGATACTAAAGATCTGAAAAAACAATGACCATCAGATGATGAAATAGATGGATCTTCCTGATCACAGGCAGAGGTGGGTCATGCCAATGGGACAGTGAAAGCTGACAGCAGCCCAGAGAGGAACCGTTTTAAATCCTGACATTAATGAGTCGACTGGTTGTCAGAGGCTGTAGTATCATCAGACAGGGTGAGGTAAATGGTGGAAACGTCGCCACCTGATTGAGCTAGAAGTGGGAAAAGAGCGAAATGAGAGTGAGAAAGTGCAAAGAATTCCTCTGGATGGACAAAACCTCTCTGGCTCTCACAGCACTTCTGTTCCATTGTACACTGACGTGGGTGTGGAGCTCTGTGCTACCTGAGCTTCCTATCTCAATCTGTAAACCATTTTCCGAGACTAGTTTCAAACCACAAGCCTCTTGGGTCCCCAGCTGATTTTCTTTCTGCCTCTGACCCCGAATACAACCCTCACACACACACTCACAGAAAGTAGGCAGAGGGGTGCACTTTCCCCAGCCTCGGTTGTCTTTTATCAGCTTATAAGCAACACATGGAGCCGTGCTAACCCTCTGACCCCGCTGGCTGTCTGTCTCTGTGCACAAACAGGAACAAACACACACAGACACACTACATTAACTGGCTTCCCCCTCCTCCTCCCATTCTGTTTATTTCGTAACTTCTCCCTCTCCTCTCTCTTTCCAGCTCCACAGTCCAGTTTTCAGGGCTCTTTGTCACTCACTCTCGCCATCTCTCTCCATCATCTCTTCAATCTGCTTTTTCATCTACCTCAGTCTCAATCACCCTCACTCTATCCTTCTCCATCCCTCCCTCCTCTCCTTTTTCTTACCTATTTCAGTCTTCTCTGACACCCTCCCCACCCACCACCCCTTACTTCTCTCTTTCAGTCTACCTCCCTCCCTCCCCTCCATCCCCACCCCCCCGTCTCTCTGTGTCTGTGTGCTGAGTTGAGGTTTGGAGTGGAAACCAGAGTATCAAGTCGGAGACACACAGGACAAGAGGGAGCCAGCCTCATAAATCTCCGTTAGTGGAGCCCACAGCATCCAGAATCAAGAACACAGTGTGTGTGTGAGTGTGTGTAAATATTTGAGTGCACATACTTGTGTGTGGGTGCATGCACGTCTGCAGCTGTGCATGTTCATTTTCATGCATGTATGCAGATCTTTATGTGCACTTCATTTACTTAATTTGTGTGTGTTATTCATGAATGGACACACATGTGAGTGGGTGTGTGTGTGTCTGTGTTAGTGCATGTGTGTATGTGTATGTGAGAAAGGAAGAATAGCCCAGGGCCTGTCCAAAAGCAGAGAGGTAAGCAGAAATTCTGCTCCCTCATGTGGACTGGAATATACAGTCTCTCATCTCGCCAACAACCCAGTCTCAACAAATTAATACTGCAGGCCAAGAAGCAGTTGAAGTATGAACTTAGCAGGACACCTGAAACAGCGTGAATAAACAGTTTTGTTCTGGTGAAAAAGTTTCCCATACCCTCGAGGGTTGGCCAAAAAAGAAATCAACTTGTTTTGAGTGTCATCAAACAGCACAAACTTTCTTTTGTCATTTCTGGTGTAGGCACTAAAAAAAAAAAAAAAAAAAAAAGTCAGGATAACAATCTCACCACAAGGTCCATTTAGCACTGGAGATGTTCTGAAGCTTTCAATCAGATGTTCAACTTTCCGTTTCTTCCTGAGCGTTTTAAGGACTTGTCATGCATGTTGGCATAAAAAATAAAAGCATTAACACACTGAAAACAAGACTGACAAAAACAATGCTCTCTGTTTTCTGTGATGAAAAGGAGTAGCGTCTGTACACTGACTCCAAACCACAGAGAATTCATTTAACTGATACTCTTTTCATTGATTCTGACTTCCACCAGCCTTGTACCTACATGTGATGTGTGTATTACTACACCAGTTCTAATGTATTTCCAACTATGAAAAAAATACTTTCTATTTCAGAATTGCATACAGATTATATATTATCTTGAACTATATCTAACTCAAATAGTATTCTAGGTAACACTTTGACGCCTATCTCTATAACGCATTATAAATGTATTTATAATGCATTATAATGACATTATAGCACTGTATAACTATAGTTATAAACACTCATAAATGATCATAGTGCTTTATAGCAATAATCATAACACACTATAAAGCATTTTATCATCACTTATAAGGTCAGGTATTATAATACATTATAACTGTTGGCAACTCACTGACAATTCCCACATAGATAATACATTATACATATATTTATGATATGCTTATAAACGTGTATAACTTATACTAGCTTATAAACACTCATAAATCATCATAAGGCTTTATAACAACGAGCATAACACATTATAGAGCATTTTATAATGGCTTATAAGGTAAAGTATTATAATACTTCATGATTGCTGGTCATAAATATATGTATAATGCATTATCTATGTGGGAATTGTCAGTGAGTTGCAAACAGTTATAATGTATTATAATACCTGACCTTATAAGTGATGATAAAATGCTTTATAGTGTGTTATGATTATTGCTATAAAGCATTATGATCATTTATGAGTGTTTATAACTATAGTTATACAGTGCAATAATGTCATTATAATGCATTATAAATACATTTAGAATGCGGTATAGAGATAGGTGTCAAATAAAGTGTTACCGTATTCTACACCAGCAGAAGTAAAATAATCAACACTCCAGCGCCCACGGGAATCAGTCCTGATCTTAACAGTGTGTTCTGATGAGAATTTCTTAAGATGAAAATTATGGGGATCCATAACCTTCTAATTTGTCCGTTTTGTTTGAACTGACAGCTCTGAGCCGCAGAAGAAAGGAGGAAAAATCTAAAGAGAGGATGAAAAAGAAAGAGCAGGGGGACGTTAAATCAAATTAGAACCAAATGAGACGAGTGGCACACTGTCCAAAAGCACTTTACACCTGGGTCCCTTGAGCATTGTCCTTTTTTCCCCACTAAGACTTTGGTGATTTTCTCTGTTTTTTTTCATTCCCTTTGTAGACTGTTCATAAGGATTAGCACTTGGTAAGCCCCACTCCCCCCCTCACACACCCAACTCAACCTAATGCTAACTATTACAATGTGTCTTTGCTCATGCACGTGTGTGAGAGCGGACATGAAGGAGAAAATCAGACATGCAGATGTGAGTTTTTAACTAGTGTGACAGGGTGGCACCTCCAGCACCTACTGCACAGCCACACACATCACAATCAGACACTTACTGGTGCACTACCAACGTTCAAATTTCAGTTTTCCTTTATAAAGAGGATATGTTCTGAGTGCAGAATGCTAGGTTACATGTTGATGTTTAAGTACTTATGTATAGAGTTTCCTCTCCGGGCGTATTGCGGAGGAACTGTTATGGGAAATAAAAACTGTTTGGCCGACATACGTGGTTGCCTCTCCATTGTACTCAGGGGTTTTGGCGAAGGGCTGGAGCTGCCTCTCTGTCACCATGAGAGGATATGGAAATAAAGACTTATTAACTGGCCCTATGCTGGAACAGAGCTTGTGTCCCTTTACAGCCCCGGTATTGACTCTCAGAATCTACTGGATGTCTCCCGTGTCCACGTCATGAGCAGGAAACGAGGCAGCAAATATACGCGCCAGTGGGACAGACCTATGTTCGGCTCAGTGCATTAGTTCAGATATTGAAGTTCAGTTCTCATAATACAAAAAATCCCCTCAGTGACAAAGAGTGTCAGCAGCAGACTGAGGTAAAATCTAATTCTCAAATGGCTTTTAGAGAACCAGATATTGAATTTTATTCATAATTCTCTTAATAGAAATCTCACAAGGCCTCAATTTTTACCCACTGACGTCACAGATTGTAATTATTAATCCTAATGGTTTCCTGGAAAAAAAAATCGTGTCAATATTTTTTCAGCAGCCCTAACCAGCAGCATATACCCTGATTCCCCCTTTAACACTCTGTCTCCGCCACCTTCTACTCTTTTCTCCACCCATACCCTAGAGCCCATTTACTATGATTACCAATAACAATAACATCGCCATTATCTTTTATTATCGCATTTTCCCAAGGTCCTGCCAGCTCTTACAGACTTTGATAAAGCTACAAAACTGTTTCAAGCTTGTATATGGCCTGCCTCGGCTCAGAATTCCCTTAATAGTCACAGTTTGTTTGGGCATCTGACTTGAATCGACATAAATGGCAATGGTCCACTAAATAGATAGTAAAGTGTTAAGCCACCAGAGGCTGCTTTACTGTGGAGAGCTGCCAGTTGGTTTCTAACTCGGTATTAAATATAAAGTCACTTTGCTCTTAAAAGTTTTGATTTAAAGAGTGAAAGGAAGGGGTTGGTGCACGGATAAACATTATTAAACCTTAGTCTAAGATTGGTGGATAAACCTACATTTCCACATTTCTTAATTGTTTTACAGCCTTTGTATCAAGAGACAGAAGCTTCACTGAGGCATCTAACACTTCTTAGACAACTATCTAATTACTGTAGAATATGTACAAAATGCACCACGGTTCTTGGATAAGTCACATGATGGACAAAGACTGGGAAAACTAATAAAAGTGATAATCATGTACATGTAATTTTACCACAGTACACTCATATACACTGGAGATCTGAATGTATGATAACACCAAGAGCTGTAACCTCTGATTTAATCCAGGGAGTTAATTTTTCCCACATTATTAAATAGCATTTCTCTTCTTGTTTGAGGGCTGACTAGTGGGCTTTCGAGCGGTTTCAGTGCTGTGATGTGCTCTAAAGCCTGATTGAAAGTCCTCCAGAATTCCAGTTTCAGTCCCCCAGAAGTTGGATATTGGCGTATAGCTTGTTAGTGAATTAACATCTAAGTTAGGTTTTTGTGTATGCTTCTGCCAACTTATCAAGTTTCATTTTACATCACAATACTTCAAATATGTATGTTGCTGCAAAAAAGCAGGAAATTCTGAAATGTGGATGCTTCACACACATCTTCAACCTGGCAGCACAGAGGATCTAAAAAGTCACAACGTCATCATTTTACCCTATCAGAAATTTCTTTTAATTTTTTTCATAATAACATAAATTCTCGATTTATGGGTAAAAACGTGTCTAGTGAGGTCACAGTGACCTTGACCTTTGACCTTGGTTACCAAATCAGTTCATCCTTGTGTCCAAGTGGACGTTTGTACCAGATGTAATTAAATTCCCTCCAGGTGTTCCTGAGATATCACGTTCACGAGAATAGGACAAGAATGACGTCACAGTGACCTTGACCTTTGACCACCGAAATCGAATCACTTTATCCTTGAGTCCAAGTGGACGTTGCCAAATCTGAAGAAAATCCTTCAAGGCATTCCTGAGATATCGCGCTCATGAGAAAGGGACGTCCAACCCAAAAACATAATGCCTCCGGCCACTTCTGTCTCCACAGAGGAAGCATAAAAATATAGCTCAGTGATAAAAATTACTTCAGAAAAATTCTCATAAATGGTGAGCAAAACAATAAGACAGACTGCTTAGACAGCGGACAGGAAGTGCTATGAATGTCGAACAATTCCAAAAATGCAACTGACTCATGGGATGTTTGCAATAGATGCTACCGGCACACGTGTTTTCCTTCTGACCAGGTTGATGACGGTGCATTCCAGAGGAGCCGTGCTGGTCTTGTCAGGAGCCGGACCGACCTTGTTTCACCTCCCAGTAGCATGACTCAGCCCTCAACCTTGAATCTCTCCTCCTGGGGTCCCTTGTTTATTATGTCACAAAAGACCAGTCACACTCCTGTAACGGTGGCTCGCCCCGGAGAAAGTCAGAATCCAGCTGTAGCCGAGCCCCCCTCATCCCTCTCGTAAATGAGCATGTCCAATCTACCCACTGCGTTTCATTAAAACCAGACTACATCAATCAGGGCCTGAACTTTAAAGGCCAGGTCCCCTCTCCGGCAACATGGGAGAAAAACACGGAGCTGTTAAAGCGAGGGACCTCACACCGCACATACACTCCGACGCTCATACACTTAACACCACATTTCTGCCGGCGGACCACACATCGCAGCGTCAGTCCGAGACCACACAGTAGGTCTCATAAGGCCGACAAAAGACCTCGTAAGACCTCACACCGGGACCTAGCATGATTCGATGGGACCTCAGAGAATCCCACACCTGTAAGTCCACAAACCACAAAGTAACTCCACTGAATAGCTACTGGAGTCCCCGCACAGCAATTAGAAACCTGGAAACTGTTTGGACCCGTGACTGTTTGGACGTTTTTTACTTGACAAAATTAAGTGCAAAGGAAGTGTAAGATCCGCTTTAACCCGGGGCTATTTTCCCAATGGTGAGAGAAGTATAAAGGAAGAGCCAAGAATACATAGCAGGAAGCTCAGGGGGGATGCCAGATGGACGGACGGCAGGATGGATGGGTAGATAAACGAGTGGAGGCCAGGCAACAAGAGGGGAGACTGGGAAGGAGTCCCATGGGTGGGGACGGGAAGGCAGTCTCATGATGGAAAGCTTTCAAACTCCTTTCATCGGCTGCCTGAGGACTGGAGCTTTACAAGAGCAAGATGAGCCGGCGCCAGTGGAGCTGCTTGGCGCTCTTCAACGAAACCCAGACGCAGAACAGAGCAGGACCCTATCACCACTCCACCCACTCTCTGCCCCCACCCCAAACACCAGCCCCCGATACTCATCGACCTCAGCCTCGACTTTGTACACACACACACACACACATCACAGCAATGCTCGCTTTCATTTGTCACTGTCTTGTTAGCCGTTACTTTTTTGGGGGGATTTTCAATGTGATCATTTTCCCTTTTCAAAATCCTGCTTCTGACACCAGCTTGTGAAATCTTATTTCACCTCATAATCTTCATGGTTAGAGAACCTAAAAGCCGTGTTGATGCATCCCAGGTCTGAGTATTTTCATCATTTACGAGAGGAAGCAGCGAAGGCCAAGCACACTGTCACAACTCTTTGATTTTTGAGGAGTCATGAATGAATGCGATTAAGCAGATTAAAAGATGCACTTACCAGTCCACACTGAGAGATCGTCTCCTGTAGGACGGAGGTCTATCCGAGGACGTCTTATCTGTTTTGGCCACACGCTCTTTGAGGGACAGACGATGGGTAAATTTGTAGATCCCTGACTCTGATCTGGGGGAGAGAACAAGAATGAATTGGTCAGATTAAGACTCTTTTTACTGCTTTACATGTTGCTTCTGTGTTCCCCTATACATTATTACATAGGAGATCAAAAGCAGTTCACTCTCAATATATATATTTTTTTAATAAGAAAACACACAGTGGGGCTGATATTTGTACTGTGGGTTTTTCACTTACAGTACTAGAGAAATTCTATATGCCACAAGTTTAAATGTTTCAGCCAAGGTTAAATACTGCTGGAGAACCCAAATGTTTTCTCTCATGCCTAAGACTAAACTAAGTTTTGCAGAAATCACAATACTCAATGGAAATGTAGTCGGCGAAGTTGATAAACAGTGTAACAATGCTGCAGTTCCCAGAGGAAACATTAGGTTTCAGGGAAAGCCGCATACTTCCTGCCTAATTTTCTCCAAATCTTTTTCACAGAAAAAAAAAAAAGTGAAGTCACACACATTTTAATCTCCTCTACTGGGCTGCCAATGTCCCAGTTCAACTTTTCGCTCAAAATTAAAAACAGGAAATGTAATATTTCTTCCATTCCAGCCCGGGACACATTTGATGAGACTCAGCATTGCAATATTGCTGTGGTAACAGTGGGGACTAATCAAAATGCAATAATATTCTCTATCAAAGAGCCAGGCTCGCAGAGGAACGTTGCCGGAGCACAGAGGAGCATGTGAAGTTAAAATTCTCAAAGCTTTATTAAGCAAAGGTTTAGATACTGTAAATGTGGCCAAAGTGAATAAAAATCTGATAACACTCAGCTAAGTCAAAGCACTGTATGACAGAAAAAAAAAATTAAAATGCATAATTGAAGGAATTTCCAACTGCTCTCGCATACACACTTTTTATTATCAAATGACAGAAGATTACATAAAATGATGCCCAAGCATTGTGCTGCATTCTTCGCTCACCTAATCTCACACACATGCTGTTTCCATTTCATTATGAAATGATAAAACATTCCTAATAATGACTCATGCATACTCGCACACATACATAGACGTGCTCTCAACACGAGCCAAAAAGCATTTTAGTCTCCATGGTGAGCTCTGTTGGAGACAAACTGCAGGGATGGCTGGATTGAGGGGAGCACAGACTACCGGGGTGCACCCTGCCACTCAAAAGCAAAAACTTGCATTTGCCATCACTGTCGTTTCAGCGAGATGCCGCAGAAATAACAGCTCACATAAGGCTTTGATAAAACAGAATTGATGAAATCGCACACAATAGGTCATGCTGTTACTTAGATTACTGAGCAGTGACATGGATGAATGACAGTGTGGTGATTCGTCCAGTTGCGCCTAATTCAATTGCCAAATTGGCATAATGTCACATGCTCATAGTTTGGCATTGTGATGCAGAGGTCTGACAGGACCTTGAATGAGTAATTCAAACGTTCTTGTCCAAGACACTGATTTACTGAGGAAAGAGGACAAAAGGTCTGAAAGTGTCCTGTCAAGACTAATGCTTCTACGAGAGGCAGATGAGATCTGAGGGAATGATTACTCGGAAAGATGAAATTGGATCGAGACCTTTATTGCATCATGGGCTTATAAACGTTGCCATAGGTGTGAATAAAAGAGTGCTGCGACTTTGGAAATTCAAATGAAACCCTTTTTAAAATCAAAAATGCATGCCAGCTGGGCTCTCTGCTACCTTGCTTGGAACATCCTCTCCTCTTTTTGAAACTGTCGCAAATATAAATGTCTTGTTTTTTTCATTTCATCCCTCTCTAAAAACAGGCCGAACTCACATCCTTGACATCTCTCAGCAACAACTTAAAAACAAAGACAAATGAAGAATATATTTTAATATTATATAAATCTGTTACAAAGTGATAATGCAGTCAAAGCATCTGGACAATAAGTAGTTAAAGCTTTTCCATCTATCTAAAATTGGGAAGCGTTGTCTTTTGATGGAAATGAAACCCTGAAAACATTCTCTCATGCTCTGCAACAGATTCTTCTTAAGAGCAGCTGTTTCGCTATAAAGACGTTACAACAAGCTGAGATGAAAATACGCGAGTTCTCATTCAAAATGACCTCATGCTGTGGCTTATCTAGTAGAACAACCCCCAGCCCTACTGCCTTCGTTCCCACTCCTACACCCTCAACTACTGTTTCCTGACCCTCCGCCAGCTTCTCCAAAGCGTCGGTTGACCTCGAAGACAAAGAGGCATATTTTCCTGTATGAATCACACAAATGGGGTGTGGGATTTTTGTCAGATGGCAGAGCAACCCCTAATTGATGGTATTAAGTTAGGCTGGGCTTCTTCTTCTTTTAATTAAATTAGTAGCACTGCCCTGTGCATGCCAGCTACTGCCGGGCATTGATGCTGATGTCCCTTCACATAAACTGTCGACTTTGCTGCTCTGAGAAATTCCAATTCATAAATAGACTTCAGGAGTGAATGGTTTGGATCATCACTGGATGTTAATAATCGCCTCGGTTTATATAGATCTAATATGTTTGGCCTGTGACCAATAGTTACATTTAGAGTTCCCTTTAAAACTTCAAACAAACTTTTGGATCAAACGCATGACACGACACGACCATAGGATAATGACTTCAACGCCATGAAAACACATAGGATCATGACTTCAAAGACACGGGGGCCAGTAGACATAGAAGAGGACTCAGGGAATCCCTTTGAGGGGTTTAGAGGAAAAATGGACATGCGAAGCAGGTGGGTCTCTGTGGAGGGGATCTGCTGGCAACTGGCTGCCTCTTGGCTCCCAGAGAGCTTCAACCCTGGCTCCGCCCCATGCAGCTGTCCCCGATAACATCATCACAGCAGGCACACTGTGATGATGCAATCCCCTTGGAGGCCCACTCAGGATATCCCGCTCGATTATCCTCCCATCAGAATTGTATTTTCTCTTTCATTTTCCTGGTTTTGATTACTGTTTAAGAAATCGGTCGTTTGATTGATTGTTTTTCTTTATAGGGCTGAAGCTAGTGGAAGACGCATCAAGTGAAATCGCAAAAAAATGATCTGACCTTGAAGCCATGTGAGCCCATACACACACAATCGATGAAGCTTTCAGCCTATACCAAGACCAGGAGAGAGCATACATACATAGGAGCCAGCCAGGACTTAATAAGGCTGCCCTGTCCTCTGAGAAGAAAAGTCCTTTAGACCTGCAGAGCAAATGTAGGCCAGTGTCAGTCCCTTGTCATTGCCATTCCCCAGACCCGACCTTTATCCACCGGCACATCAGTGTCAGTGTATATGTTGTCTTATTTACAGACCATAATGCAGAAAAAGATGCTTGGGTGAAATGAAAATTGTTTCAACACATAGTTTATTCAGCAGAGCACCCTGCAACTACAAAACACAACTATGAACACTTAATGAAAAAACACTGAGCTAAAAGTCAAGAAAAGGAAATGGCTGCTGGTTAAAACTATAAACCAGCACAAAAATGACAATTATCAACATAAGCCAAAGCCACTATGTACTAAATAGATATATTACAAACATTAACAAAAAGTAACATTTGCATTTTGGAGCATGAAACAGTAAACATAAACTACTCAGCGCTATGCATGATGGGAAATGAGAGGCGTCACTACAATGCTTTCAGCACTGTCTCACTACACATCACAGCTGATGCAGTGGCTTCATGGAAATGCTCCTCACTAGTTTGGTGAAATGCATTGCTGGAAAGTTAATAAGCAACGACCCCATCATTTTCTCTTTTCACTACAACCATGTTCCCGACAACCGTCACGCCACTCATGCTTAATACATCTGTTTACTATGTTAAAGAGGGAGCTAGCCAGATGTAGTTTTTCCAGTACAGTGGCTAACGTAGTAAATGAAAGGTAAGTGTACAGTAAGCGCTCAGCATAGAGTTCAGAGTTTAGAGTTTATAGAGTCTCATCTGTATTTGTGTCGGCATCGGCCCCAAAAATTCAGTCCGGGTCAGGCACAGACAAAGGCTATTAAATCATCTCAGATCACAAGGAGAACGGATGCAGATCACTCGCTGAGCGAAGCTGCACAGCATGTGTGCACAATGGGCAGCAGCTCTGCAGTGGCAGCCTTCTTTTCCATCTCTTTTCTCTTTTACTGGGATCTGTTTTTATTCTGTTCACATTTGTGTCTTTTTATTTATCTCTGACTGCTTAACTAACGTCGGTGATTCAACGACTTCTTCTGTTGCCCCACAATGAGGTTGACATTTGTGGTTTTCAGAGAAATGCATCAACAAATATTTAGTGGATTGCCGTTAATTTTGGTAGAGACATTCATGCCCCCCCCACCCCCCCAAGATGAAATGAAATTTGTTTATGACTAAATACTTGCAGAATTCATTTCCGCCTCCAGGGTTCTACAAGTGCCATTAGCAAATGCTAGCATGCTAACACACTACACTAAGTTGTAAGCATTACCTGATAAACATCAGCATGTGTTACATTGTGAGCATGTTAGCATGTTGACATTGGCTTTTAGCTCATAACATGACTGTGGCCAAGTACGGCCTTAGAGCTATTTTTAACTATTTTCATTATGTTAAGCACTTGGAAAAAAACAAAAATGGAAAGTATATTTTTGCATTAGTTAATAAAAGAGCACTCTCCTCCTTTTTCCAATTTCATGCTTTGTTTTAAGTATCATGAAATCCCTTGACCCTGCTTTTATAGTCCCAATCACTACAAGATACGATAACTGTTCCTAATATATCCCTCCGATGTAAAAGCCCGCCACTGCCTCGCTGCAATGTGACTTAGATTATGATCTTGCCAGCATTAGTAACTTTCCCCAATCCTGCAGCACAAGAGTGCTTTTGTCAGCACCGAATGGCTCGTGTGGTGATAGGCAGAAAATGTTGACCCGCGCTCACACACACACACACACACACACACACTCCAAGTCCTTCACACACACACATGTTCACACTGTCACTGCGAAGGATCGCTTTCTTGCAAAACGGCTCACCTAATGTCACGTTCCCTCTCTGTTCTGTTGCCATGGCAGCAATTAACTGTTCAGAGGTATTCATGTGCAGAACACATTCTGCTAAAGAAGCGATTGTTCTTGCTCACGGTACACAAAGCTATCGACTGTGCACTTTGACCCCGCTCGCAGCCTCTGTAACCCGCTGCTATTTGAGAGCAGAGTTAAGACTGCGTGGAATTCTAGCAAAAACCACCGCGGCTCAAAGACGTGTAACAGTGAGCTGCAGGGAGAAGCTCACTTAACTTGCAGACCATATTCATCATTTTTATTAGTGTTACTACTAAGCTATCAATAGTCATAAACCAGCCCCATTCTTCAAGGTGCTATTTATTAGATGCATTAGTCACTTGCAAGCGTTTTTCTTTTTCTTGTTTTTTCATATTTTAGTATTACATTGTTTGCATTTTTTTCAATCATAATTTGATCATTCTGAATTACTGATAACTTGTTATTTGTAGCTATGTATACACAGCGCCTATTGCTTAATACTAGGTTTTGAGTTCCTGCCTTCATGAATGAAACCGTGCATTATATTTAAATATTTGATTAATGGGAAATAATATGACAAGCATGCTCTGCAAAGCTTCATACTGAGAGTTTTGTGTGAGACGTGTTTATAAAGGGATCCCACTGAAACCAGCAGAACGCTATGCATTACACAATCTATGTGGTCTGTCTGAGGTCGGGCTGTCCTTAACCACAGATCTTATGTCAGATTTCTAAAGCACAGACACTATAGTAAATCATAAGCAGGACCGACAAATACCTGACCCCGTTTCAGCAATTATGGGCAATGGCTGCCTACCTAAAACAACTATTTTGGAAAGGAGGGAAAACAAAGAGCTAGGATTTCTTTCATCTCTGTCTCCTACTATGGCTTCGTTTCGCTGCCAATGGAACCCTAATACGCCAAGAAGAATGTGGACACCCACCCGTATAACAGATACATGCAAATGAAATGGATGCATGCTAGCGTGCGCACGCACACATCCACGAACCCGGTTAAATTCAGGAACATACCCCTCAATGTGTTTCATTAGGCAAACAAAAAGGCTTTCAGTGGTCCAATCATAAAAGAACGCAGCCAAGCTATGAACATTGCTAATTAAAATCTGCTCAAAGAAAGCCTTGTTTTCCACTCGCCATCTCCATCCAAACCCATGTCTGTGTGTACGTCTCTCTACATGGTGGAGGCCACTTTTATTTCACTTGGACTGAGGTCTCACCAATAAAACATTCTGATATTTCTTCGAGCTAACAAGCTTTCCCTTCAGTTATGATACGATTACATTATCTGAATTGCTCAAAGTGCAACGTCTAATCGTTGGTAGCAGTGGGGGTCAATAAATGTGAAACAATATCACAGCAGTCTCTTGCATAATACCTGATGGACTCTGGAGTCTGAATTTGGCTCCTGTCTTGTTACTATAAAACTGCCTGAAATAAAGCATCAAAATGATAAAATACATGACAAAAAACACAGAGCAGAGATGAGAAGGATAATTCTTCTGGCACCCACGTGGGTCCAAAGGAGAGGGGAGGCCAGCTCACTGCAATGACAAATACATCTATAACAATGACTGCCTCAACTTCTTCTGCTAATGATCTAATCATAACTCAACATGCCAAAGGAAGGGACTCTGTTATCACCCCACGCACAACTTCTCATATGCTGCCCATCCACCCACTACGGTAAACAGAGATATTTCCATCTCGGCTCCTTTCCCTCCATCTCTTCATTTGCACGTTTCTGAGTCACGCTCATCTTCTCTTTAAAAAAAAAAAAAGTCTCAGTTTTATTACTTTGCTCTCTCTCACTCCTGTTTTCCATGGAATCGGCACATACGGTACCGAATTTGTCTGAGAGACTAAAATGAGGGAGGCTTTTTTCACTTTGGTTGGCTCCCTGCGGTGTTGGGTTTGATACCATTCCCTCTGTGTCCCCCTCTGCGTTTGATGTGTGGCATAAGGCTGACTCAACACAGCGAGATATACCGATGATGGATCTGCAGTCAAATTAATCTTGAATTGAGCTGACAAGCCAGCAAACTATTAGAGACTGAAGCTGGAGTGCTGCACCGCTAAGAGGGAAAGGGCAAAGCGAGCGGCACCACAGACCGTTTTCTCTTTCCACTCGCTTTAGGTTTAGGTGGGACGATAATGTGAATGTGATTTGGAGGAAACTGATCCGGGGTAATTTAATAGCGATCATATTGAGGAGAACACACAATTGAACATGCAGCAGCAGACATGCATGAGAACACAGCACACCTACATTATGAACACACACATGCTGTAATGTCACTCACTTCCTGAATCAAAGAGGCTCTGAACAGTAACATAATAACGTTCAAGTGTCGGGGGAGCTGGGCTTATCTGATCGAACCTGAAAGCCGTATCACCGCTGTCAAGAATCTACATAAACCTGACAACAGTCTCCAGTCGCCACACCACAACACATAACATCACATGACAGTGTAACCCACTAATAATTCAGCACAGAATCTCATAATTCTCTGCATAAAACTCCAGCTGGTCTCCTCTAGGACGCAGAAAAGCTGATAAAACCTTGTGGAGCCTGGATCTTAACCCCCTGTATCTGCGGCAGGCCCGTCAGGGTTCACAGCTAAATGGTGAGCAGTGAATACGAGAGTGCATTCCAGAGTACATCTCTTTGTAATTTGCAGTAAATATGCTATCATTTAAGTGAATGAGTCTGCGCGGCTTATGTGAGTCCACGGTTGTGGATGCTTGTGCCAGCCTGAGTTCTAAACTGAGGTTTTTAAGGAGGCCTGGCCTGACGGAGGTGGACACCCCTCTGGTATAATGTTTATAGCCTTGAAAAAGCTTTAAACACAGACACACACACAGACACACACACACACACAGGGCACCCCACTTTCCCCCATCAGCCCACAATTGAGCACGGCGTCGAGATTCCAATCAGGGTTGAGCCAGCAGACTGAGGGGATTATTTATGCTGGAAAGGAGAAGGGAACCTCGAGGAGGGAGAGAGAGACGTGTGTGCGTGTTTCCTGCATTTCTATGCTTGTGAGAACCAAAGTTCTATCTAAAGGACACAAAGTTGAGCAAAAAATCCTCCTAAGTCAACATCTTTCCAGTTACAATTTTTAAGAGCTAATTTACAGTCACAGCTTGGGTTTATGGTTGGAGATACTAGGATTAGGTTTGGGAAAGAGTTAAGGTTGAGCATTTAGTGGAGAAAGTTTGTGTTGGGCATAGGAGCAGGCAAACACACACATTCACATCCACATATACACAAACAAACACCCCTTTCAGACAGACGACGTGACGTGAGTTAAACCCGCGTTGGCGGTCGATCTGAATGAGTCAATGTTCATCATCCACCTTGGCTTCACAACCTCTCGACCTGGGTTGAATGCGGGTTGGACACTGCACGGCTTTGGGGAAACAGGCGTTTATATTAGGGAGGAGAATCCAATGAGGTTTGAATGACATTAACAACTACTTTATGTTGGCAGCGTCGACCTTAACACAGAAATGTCTGACCTGACGTGTTACGAGGAAGGCCTGCTTTCTCTATGGGCTTTCTGAGGTTAAGGGGCTGAATGATGAGGTGATGGTGAATCCTCTGTTTGTCTCATTCTTGGGAAGGTCATGTCCTACAATGGGAGGGGGGTCCTGTAATGGGAATTTAAAAATGCAGAATCTCAGCTGGGCCACCGCTACGGTTCCAACTGAGCAGCGCCAGTAAAACGGTTTAAGGTTAAGTTGAGGACAAAGCTGTGGAGTCGTCTGCTCCGAAACAACAGCAAACTTGAATTCAAAATGTCTATGGCTGACCTTGAAATGGTGATGGCGGTTGAAATGCTGAGTTGGCTTGTTTGTACCAAAAAGCAGTTTAATCCTGAAATCATATTTGCGAGCCAGCGAACAGCGAGCATCCAAAGTGTTGAGATGTTTTTGGGAAAGCTGATCACATTCTGATGTGTGGTTTCAAACTGGGGGGAAGAGGTTTTTTTTTTATGAAGGATTCAGCTTGTTGTGCAACATAATAGAAAGACATTTTCTCGGAGAATTCCCACAGCTAACGTGGTTGTGAGGATGGATGTGTTTGTATGTTATGTTGTTACATGTGTAAATGCGTGTGAATGCTTTTGTGCCCGAAGCCAGAATGGAAAAGGCTATGCACTGCTGCTGTTCAAGCACTCCAATTTAAGCTCTCTTTCTCCATTTGCATCTCTCTCTCTCTCTCCCTCTCTCTCACACACACACACACACACACACACACACAATTATGGCCTTACCAAAACAATGGCTGTCTCTGCCGGCTCGGGTTTTTTGGCTTGGCAGCTTGCTCTTGGGAAGTTCTCAAACAACCCAACATCACTGCAGCACACCACATCAAATAAGCCCCCGCGCATACACACACATACACAGATAGAGGGATAAATGCCGCTAACGTTCACACAAATATACACTCTTCATATTTGTCACACACACATACACACACACTGGTTGCGTACGAATACACTTTGTCGCTGAGAACACGTGTGCACACATACACACCAGATCAACTGTACAAATAGTCGCAGGCTCAGATAGTCGGCCAGCGGCAGTCTCCTCCGGCCCGCTGAGTTAGCTCCCTCTCCTACCACCATTACCACTATTGTAAATACTCCTCAATATGTATTTACAGTGGGATTTCAAAACCATGGAAAAAAATGAGGTGAAAAGAAGAAAAAAAAAAAAAAGGTTGGAAAAATGAAGGAATGTGTTTCACGTCGGTCAGACGGCGGGAACCCTCAGTCGTTATTATCTTTCTGCTAGAATTTGCCTTGGATTGTCCCTCTGGGGGATGAGAGAGAGAGAGTATTGCGGTGGGTCTTCTCTCCATGTGTCACTTTCTTCTCTCTGATATTTTCCAACTGACGCAAAAAGCAGGAGCAGAGAGACTAGAGGCCAAGGCAGATCCTTCAGATATTAACAGTTAATTGAACTATAATTTCTTCACTCAACATAACTGTTAATTCTTCTTTTTACTTTAACTTAAAAAGGACATTTTTTCAATGTTAATGCTGATTTGGCATGTGTGTATCAGATGTAGCTCATTGGTCGATGAGTTCCAAAAAAAAAAAAATGTTCTCTGATCTGAGACATTAAACACTGTATTCGATCAGCTCCATTCAGGACTTTGTGCACTGTGTGCTAAATGAGATTCACAAAAGCTGATGTTGTCAATATTGTGATGTAAACCAGCAGCTACTGCTGGGAGGAAAAGTCCTTTAACTGTGAGGAGCGTCATATGACAGCAGGGTTTGAGGTACAGCGTCTTCAGAGTGTGAAGACTGAGACTGTGTGTTATCTCAGCAAAAGGTAGGTCATGAAGCACCAGAGTGATCACCTATAGTGATCTAGAGGGAGGAAGCCGTTTCACCCCAAAGATGAGCAGATTTCCGTGACAGCTTTAGAAAACTGTTAATGCAGATTTTTGAAAATGACATACAAATATATACCTCTTTGCAAAAATTCCTATTCTTTGATGAATGTTGATATTAGCGTGTCAAGTGATGTGCATTTTTTCCCCTTTAAGTGCTAGGAAAGTACAGCTTCATCTATTTCAAACTGTCTCTGCAGGAAACCCTTTTATATCCAACACTATTAATAATAAGGTGTCTACATTTTCCACATGCCTTTTAAGAGAATCTCTACAGTTCTGTTACTGTACAACTGAGAAATGACATTGAACTAGAATATGGTTTTATTATCTAAACAGAGCCAAGTCAGGCATATTGCTGGAGAACAAATATCCTTTCTTACTCACCTTAAATTATTCCATCTCACACACACACACACACACACACACACACACACACACACACACACCTACATCACCCCCATATGAGAACAATTACACGGCCTGCTCCCGTGAATAAATTAGTCTAATCAAGTTCTCTCTTCCCTGACATCCGCACCTAAATCCCTCGCTCCATGAAAAAAACAGAGCATCCCCCAGCCTCCAAGACACCCCCAGCACCCCATCCTTCCATTATTCCTTCCTTCCTGTACTGAGTAGGAGACGCGAGTGAAGTTAAGAAAGTAAAGTGAATGAAAGCTCTCATGAGCACAAAGTGCTTCACAAAGATAAAAGATAAAGTGCATAAAATGGATTTCAGTGAAGAAAAGTGCTGAAATAAATAAATAAATAAAAAAGGCAATTTGAAAAGAAAAGCCCTATAAAATCTCTAATGTCGTGATGAAAATGCATTGAGACACGAACAGTAACGAAAGAGCCAAAATGATAAAAATAGATTGCTCAGTAAATATTGCATCTTTGTTGGAAACTGTCTCGCTCTGTGGAGGAATCCTCTGCGTCTCTGTGGTTTGGTGGGTATGAAGATATCAAGATAGGCGTAACGTGAGACCTTAGAGCACACCTGGTATTAAGCCTCACAGAGACAGGCTGAACCTCTTGTAAATGATCCAGTGATTACCTGCTAAAGCATGTAAAAGAGAGTTGCAGTGGTCCAAGTGGGACTAAATAAAGGCGTGAATGATCATCTCCATCTGGAGGAGCAAAGCCAGTTTAGCAATATTCCATGTGATGGTACGAAGAGGAACGACTCAAATCCTTGACACAAGAATAAGAGAGTGAATGGATGTAAGACACCCGGGAGAGACAGAGATACCCTTTGCCTTGTGTGATAGCTTGTCTGGACATTTTGAGGCCAAATGTTATCAACATAGTGACAAGATATGACTTCACAACTGCTGTTCATCTTCTCAATAAAGGTAGATCAGAAGACAGAATAGGAAGCAGAACAGAGAGGGAGTGATTGTTAATGTGGTGACAGAGATAATACATACATGTTTGCGTTATGCAATAAAAGCCTGCATGTTTGTTCACAGGTTAATGATCATTTTGAGACGAAAAGCATGACCCTGTATCTGTGTGCATACATGTACTCGTCTGATATGCTTCCTCTGGCATAAATAAATCAGCACACTGAGCCCTCGTCTCTTCCCCTCTTTGTCTGGGGAAGACTCCTGTTACTTGACACTCCGTGATGATTTTACTGGTTCATGAATACAGCTGCTTGTCTCCTGGCAACAGATGTCTTCCTCTCTGGCACACTGAGTGCTCACTGTACCAGCACACCTGGATCATTAGACAAATCGCATATGACAAAAAACGCACGTTCCATCTTTGATGCAGGACGTGTCAGTGATCTGTGGACCAAAGATCATTCAGCATCGAACACCAACCATACGTTTGCACACATATTATTTTAGGTCCTTTTCTCTTTTTTTTTTTGACTCTCTTTGGGAAGTCACACAAATTTCCCACAATAACTGTTTGCACACTAATATAATCCTCCATGTTTAGATGGCAAAGGCCTACTGCTCTTGAACATTTCATCTTTAAAATATACAGCTAATTTAGTTTGCTTTAAGTTCCTGCCTCACTTAGATTTCTCTATGTGCCAAATATTAATTGATAGTGATCTGCAGTGCACCTAAAATTTTGGGTTATTTTTTTATTTTTCGAACAGTTATCTAAAAAATATTTTCCATTTATACGCTATTAATGGCCCCAACATATTACAATAGAAAATGTGTGATTAGCAAAGCCAGTGGTTACTGAGTGAGAATACATTCACAGTAGTGGTTTGATTGTTCATACACAGTCAGTGTTGAGTTTGCATTGACAGCAAATAGCAGTAATGGGAAAAAAATGCAGCAGATTGGAAACATCTTCTCACTAAACAATGAGAAAATATGAAACTGGGGGACATAAATCTCCTCTTGCTGTTGTGTTGATTCAGCTTAGCTCAGTTATGAACGGTGTTGTTTCACAGCAGAAATGTCCAAGGTGCGAAACACAAACCCACAGAGGATATCACTGGATAACACAACTCCTCTCCACTTCCTTTCGCAGAGTAACGAGGTTTCTCTCATTTCACAGATCTGATTTTCAGCTCGCACATATCTACAAAGTGCAAAACTTGTGAAAGCTTCTATTCCATGTGACAAATTAAAGCAGACCCCTATTGTGATCGATCCAAGCAATGACCTGCTGAGAAAGTGGAATGACTGAGAAGCATTACTGTTGGAATGGATTACGGGTCAGGCTTAGACCGACTTAACTTCCTTTTCAGACACACGCACTAATCTAAACACAGATGAATCAGGCCAATATCATTAAGAATTGGGTTACCTTGAAGAACTAGTTAAAAAGGAGCTGCCTAATATTGTGAATGACATAATCACTTCTGCTAACGAGGCCAGTAAGCCAACTCATGCATTCATGGCTACATGTCTGTCTTACATGACTCTAGATTAGTATTAGAAAACTGCAATATGTTGCTGTATGGCAACAAAAATGAACTGTTAATGTCACTTAAAACAAGGCGTATAGTTGGCGAGAAACCCAACTACTGGTGGGATTACAGTGCATAAAGTCACAGGGAGAAATTAAATTTCAACCATGTCTTTTGCTGTTTTAATAATAAAATAAAATTAGGGGAAATCAAATACAGACAAACAAGGGGAATGCAAGGATGGATGGGACTTACTTCTTACGCTGATTCTCCTTCCGGTCAGCTGAGCCCAAACTCTGGAAATAAGAGAAGAAAAACCAACATTACAGTCACCATTAAAGACAGGTATATTGTAGTTCTCCATCCTGCAGACTCAGGTGGCTTCATCCAGCAACCTGACAAATAGCTGAATGCTAATATCTGATGTACAAAAATAAAGTTCTGCACAAAACGTACTGCCCTCAGTCAAAGCATCAGCAATTTAATTAACCTAAAAAACAATCCAGTTACACAAACACAAAGACAGAGATATCCTCCTTTCTTCATTAATTGAATTTAGTTTATTACAGCTGAGGTGACCCGCAGTTAATGTATGTCTCAACCCACCTACTAATCAGGACATTTGCCTTCAAGGCAACACCAATCAAATGATCAATGCCTCCCCGTAAGAGCCAATTACATGGGTAATGACCTTGTTGCTGCTGAAAAATAATTAGCTCCCTGGCTACAATTACAAACAATGGCTTTACTTTATCCACATCCATTAATCAAAATCTGGTGTCTATGTGCAAGTGCATATATATTAAGGATGGAGAAAGTCAGTGACAGAGGAGACAAGAAGAGAGAATGAGTTTAAAAGCCACTTCCCTGATGATGAAATGAAGTGAGTTGTGGAACCTATATTGCCAGTTCTACTAAACAGGGGATGTTTGAATACATCCCTGTGGCAGTGCCAACTTATTAAGCACACAGTTAGTGCAAAGGTGCAGACACACACACACCCACACACACAGACACACACACACACATACCGTACACCCCCCCTGCTTTCTGCATTTTTTACAGGTGTATAGCTCTCGGTGGTGAGCACACAAGACACACTCAACATATACCCACACACAAAATTGGCCTAAGGCTGGAGACATTTTTGGAGTGAAATTCTGTTGCTGTTTTGCAGTTTTATCTTTGGCACTGAGGCTGATTCAGGCACAAACGAATGGCCAAAGTGAATTTCAAGGTCAGGAAAATACCAAAGAGTCAGAGCACTGCTTGCCACAAAACTAAGGCCTAATGTCTCCAGATTTATCAGAACACTGGAGCCATTAATGGAGTTCTCCTGGTGTTTAGTGACTTTGGTGCAAGCTCCTCTATGATTCTCCATCAAAGTGGTAGAATACTGCGAGTGTACGTTTTAAAAAAGAGGTGAGGAAAAGGCATTCACTCCCTTTGAATCTCAAACTGAACATCAGAGGCCACTGTTGTTTTGAATGTGTGTGTGTGTGCTTTTATGTGAGCGGTGCAGTGACATTTTGACCAGCAAGTGACTAGTGTGCTCTGACGTTTGGAGCACGTGTGTGTGTGTGTGCGTATGTGCTTTTTATGTGTGCAGTGCAGTGACATTTTGACCAGCGACTGACTTGTCTGTGCGTAGAAGTCTGCATATGGGTTCCATCCTCCTGGTGGGGACAGGATAAGCCATACAGAGCGACTGACCTTTCACCTCCCAGCTCCCCCACGGTGCCTTCAGGTAGCACCACTCCGCCATGGGGAAGAGGGCAGGTGGGTGTCCTTCATTTGAAAGATAGGACTGTGGGGGGTTAAGGAGGACTATCTCATAGCCACCATTCGGGCTGAACTAATGACCACACCAGAGCATGAATAAAGAAGCTGAGACTTAATTTCATAGAAGGCAGAATTACAAGCAACTGCCTTGATACATCTCTTCATCATTCAAAGGATTTTAAGTGATTTCAGTGAAAATTGTGCAATAGCCATTTATTTTAGTAAGTCACAAACACTGACATATCACATTTTAGGTTGATATGAACTCGGGAGCAAACAGTTGCTTAGTTACATATCCATCAGTTGTGGAGCTGATAAACCTCTGTGAAGCAGAGCGGAGCTGCAGATTCAGGGGATAAATCTCTGTCATCACTGCGAGCGACTGTTACATCGCTGTTGCAAAAGGATCAGTTATGGCAGCTTTAATTGAAAATGTGCTGTTAAAGCAAGTTTAAGTTCCTCTCATATCATTGTGTGTGTAAAAAAACATATTTTTGAGTCTTTTCATCTCAGCAAAAGATTTTCAAGAAGTATGTTTCTATTTCATAGTTCACCCTTTTCTGTGCATAAAATTAACCAGTATTATTTGATATCATCACAGTTCGGTTTTGAGCAGTTACAGCCTCTGTCCCTCTTTAAATATGAAATGTGCATCTACACTTTTTCCTTTAAATTAGATGATTTACTGAATAGTTCCAGAAAATTTATCACTTGAGCATTCACTATGACAAAAATGCTTTCTTTATATATCATGCAATAATAGTGTCTCTGTTATGGAGTACTGGCAGCAAGCTTCAATTAAAATTTCAATGGATTCCATCATCAATCAATGAGCAAACCTAGATCATCACATTAATGGCATCGAGTGATATTCTGTGCACACCTGCCTCTCTCAAACTTGCTTCAAGGTGTTGGTGCCCCCTGCACCCTCTCACCTCTGCCCAGCTGTGACCACAGAAAGCATCACTAACAATCATAGAAAAACAAGAGCAAAAGTCAAATCGGGGTTGCTTCCTGTGCAAGCTCAGCTGTTTGATTGCAGATGATTCCATAGATGATGGTAGCAGGAGACATCACACCTGACAACTAATAGAGCTCTTCTTAACACCTCTGTCAATTATCTTAATGATACTGAGGAACACATGGGAGACAATTAGCTGGCTTTACACACCAAGTCCAGGACTTATTTACAAATTATATGCATTTTAAAAATCATTTTAAAAAGTAACAATATGCTTAATATGGCTCTAATAATAACTACATAAGAAAAAGTCATCAGAGTTCAGTTTGAACTACAGACTTAAGTTTGCATCTTTCTTAGTGTGTGTGTGTGTGTGTGCATGTATGGAAGCAGGTGTGTGAACGCATATCTTTACAGCAGGTAACAGTAGAACCTGGCATTCCCTCACAACTGTGAAATTACACTGACAATAGATGCTGTATTCTTTCCAAATGCCTCAAAAGCATAATCCGCTTAACATGTCTTTCTTCAAATACTGACTCACGAGCAAACAAAAATACACAAGCGGCATTACACAAAAAAGAAACCATCATATTGGCATGATACCTCCACTTGCGCATCCACTGATTCCAGCCGGCTCACATACCTGTCGAGTCCAACCAAGTGAACCCGGTGGGAGAACGTTACTCCACTCTCACTGTCTTCTTCTTCTTCTCTCTTGTTTTCAAAATCCCCAAGTCCTCACTGTGGCGTTCCAGCGGTGGCCGTAATTGCTGTTCACCTGTCCAACTTCAACTCTTTAGCTCCGTTTCCCTCCCTATCTGACTCTCCCCTATCCTCCTCTCTCTCTGTCTAAAGCCATTGGTCACACGAAGGTTTGTGAAGCTTGCTCCGATGGTGGCTGCTACCTCCACTGACTTGTTGTACTTTAATTGTGGTTGCTAGGTGATAAGCTTCTCCAATTCTGCACACACTGAGAAGGGGAGGACAGGAGAGGAGGGGGGAGAAAGTGAGAGAATAGTTGGCAGGGGGGTAGGAGGAAATGCTCATTATAGACACAGTAGCCTGAAGAGAATGATCGACGGGGAGGAGGGGAAAGGTTTACAGGAGGGGAAGAAGCTGTGCAGATGAGAGACATGGATGGATGGAGAAGAGCAGGTGCACTTCCTCCTTTTTTGTCTGGGGCCACCTTGGGCAACTTAAGCTGGAGCAGCGGCACACTTGGAAGATTTGCCGTAACACTTTAAATGAAGAAATTAGAGGATTTCTATATGTACATTTACTCATGCGTGTACATCAAACCTCCTTTTCTTTAACTTTAACCTTTTCAAAACTGAGACTACAGCACTGTTTTCCAATTAAGCTTGGAAGGACAACTCACGTCTAGAGTCAGCAGTAAATAAACAATTAGCTAATTATCTATTTGTGCACTTTGCCACAACTCCCTGGTGTTAATTATTTCCTTTGGTGTACACAGGTGTCTAAAGCTGATGAATGGCTCAAATTAGCATTTTTGTGTGTGCTATGTTGTTATGTACGTCTATTTATATTGAATGAACACCATTGTTTCAGTTGGCCGGATGATAAAAGATTTAGATGGCATCTATATGAAGTGAGCAAGGACAAAATGTGGCACAATGTGTGATTTCTTTGATTAGGAATAATTAAGAATAGCAGCTAGTCATCAGCGTACAGTGGATGATGAAAAAAATGCATATTTGATGAAGACTGTTTAAATATATAGTGATGCTTTTCTACTGCACACAAATGCTAACCTACAATAAGACACAGTGAAAGTGGATAGGTTATTATATAAATTTATCCAAAGACAAATGTATATCACAAAGAAACATAGTTGTCTTTTCCAGGAACAAAAAATTACCTCCACAGCAGCATAGGTAACATTTCTGCATTAGAGTACAAGATCTGACTGCCCTTATTACAGTTTAGACTGTGAACTAGTGTTTCCCACATAAAGCTGACTCACATGGGACCTAATGACCTGTGATATCCTCGAGATCAGCCCTGTACATAAGATGTGGGCATGAAACTCTGATAAGACATTGAAACCTGCACTAAACTGCCAGTTATCATCTACTGTGTGTCATTGCTAACCTTTTCATTATTCATTTAAATACAGATCCAGCTATTTTTTCTTTGACTATAATGAAGATGCAAATGATCTATTCTAGGTTATTCAAACTGAGAGAAGGACTGACGTGATAGCCTGTTGTAAAGTTCTCTATGAAAAGTATTTGGTGTGCTGTTTTATTCTATCTCACCATCTGGCACAAACATGACATGGCAGCAATGTTATATATTACAATAAATGTCACATTTAAATATGCTATCTTGTACACTGATATGAAATATGTAATAAGCCACTTCAAAGCTGTAGCAGCTGTGCAAAATCTTACATTAGATGATTAAGAACTGTATAATTGTAGTTGGTTGAAAGTAATAGTTTCACTTTGTTTTACGACAGGTGTTGAAAAAAGAGGTTTTCAAATCAACAATAAATAGTCTTTTTTCGGGCAGCATTGCCTACGTGGGCTGCTGGAGGCGTAACGAGTTCTCGACACACAGGTTGAGAATCGTTTTAAAATACTATTAGGCACATAAAAAACCAGAAAGCAGAGAGCACATGTGGAGAGCACTGGTTATGACCAGTAGGCAAATCATGCTTCCTCTTACAGTAATAGCCACCCGCTTAGACTTTTAGCTCTGGTGAACATCAATATAAATCAATTTAGTCATGAAATCTACATTGTGCTTAGTGACTGGTGACCTTTAGTGCGACTGTGGGTAACTGCTGTGGGTGAGTGTATCTGTGTATGAGAGACAGTATGTGTGCGTATGTTCCTGAAATGGTGTATTATGACTCACTGTGTGTTTTCAGTGTCTGGCTGTGGGCACATACAAATCTCTGCCACCTCATTGTCCACTGAGTGAGTACCGTGCAGCCTGAGCCTGAGCTGAGCTGTATAGGGAGCATTACTCATAGTTAATGGAAATGTCAAACGTGTTGGTATTACTCTGAAAGGATGCACAGGAAATACTGTCATGCTTTCCTTTTTTATACTCCCATTCCTGCTCGCATCCATCCATCCTTCAAACCGCTCTTCTTTGTGCAACAATAAAATCCACCTGCCAATTTCTGAGACTGTATCTAGAGGAGATGCAAAGACCCAGCATGCACCACTGAGGGGCCGCAGCATGTTGCCCCAACACCTGTCAGTCAGGAGAAGCTTTTCTAATTATAACTCACACACAATTATACACACAGCCCGATACACACACACCGCTCATTCTCATACATGCACATCTTCCCACACACACATTTAGCAAACTTCCTTGAAGGGCTCTCAATGGGTTCCTGGTGGCCTTTCAGTGGATCCTTCCTATACAGGCCCCTGGGAAGACAGCATGACAGCTGGCTTCAGGATACACACTATGCACTGCCAAGACCCCCAACAACAACAACGTAATAATACTGCTGCTAGTAATCATACCTTATATATACAATCATTAAACTACTGTCGGAGTCAATATTCTGAAATCCTGAAAAAATGAAAAAGGCTTAAATGACAAATTTATTTTGCTGTTGATGGAGGTGGAAAGCTATAAAAGCAATAAAAACATGCACATCTGTCTCCAAGTATAGGTAAAAGGATATTCATTAATATAAGACTATAATGCTTAAAGACCAAAAAGAAGAACAGCTTTGAAATATATCTTTTCCAAAACTGTGTTCATCTATCAACAGTTGGCCAATAAATTAGCCAAACTGTCAGTGACATTTACAGCTAGTCTTGCTAGTTGTTACACTTTCGAGGTCAGTGCATTTTTGCTCCTTAATCGATTGCCAGACACGTTTGGACTGAGGGCAACATCGTGCATGCTATGTTAACAAAGCACAACTCCAATTATAAAATACAGCTCGTAGCAATCGGCCGGGAGCCTCCTACATATCTGGGTTGGCGGAGAAAAAATCAAGGGTCAGAAGCCAAAAAGAGGAGATGAAAAGAAAAGGAAACAACTTAAATTACAAAAAAACAAACAAACTTGGAGTCAAAAGAAAGTCAAATAAATTAAAATGATGTACATATGTTCACTCATTTTCTGTGTAATTATACTAATTGACATACACTATATTTCAAAAATTATCACTTTTGGGCAAAAAGTTTCAAAAATCACCACAAAGTGTTTCTGGGCTTCTGGGCAAAAGTTTCAAAAGAGCAAGTCCAAATAATTTACTGCGCAGTTTTTAGCAGAATACAAACCATAATTTGCTCAATAAATATAGAACAAAAACAAATGCAAGAGTGATGTGGAGGAACAGTGTGTTCTTTCTTTCCTTCTTCCTTTCTTTCTCTTTCTTTCTTTCTTTCTTTCTTTCTTTCTTTCTTTCTTTCTTTCGTTCATTCGTTCGGTAATCCATTTTCCACTGTGGAGTTAGACAGAATTAATAGGGCTCTTAAAAACTCAGACACTTCTGAGGGCATAGACAAAAGAGGGAAAGAAAACAGATGACAAGGGAGAGCTGAAAGACAGATACATGACATCAACAGGAAAACAAATGAAGAGGAAGACGGAACAGCTAACAGGACGACAGATGCAAAGGGAGGTGGGCAGGTGTACGTGAAGAGAGCAAATTACAAGATGACTGAAAGAGAAAGAAAATTTTTGTTGGCATTATACATCCATGTGCCACGCTTCCTGATTAACTGACCAATCAAAACATGTCAACAGCTTTGGGTGATGAGAGAGTGACAGGGTGGGTCTTCTCTCCCTCTGTCTCACTGTCTCCACTTTTACAATGTCATTATTTGTACAGGATTCCCCCTCCCAAGTCTTGTGGTCTGGGGACCAAAGGGACCAAAACATGGCTCATAAATCAACCCAGCAGAGAGAGACTATGGATATTTACCCATAAATCACTGCGGCGGAGCCACCTACAATCAGACTAATAAGGCTGGAAGACGTGCTGTCATCCAAGCCATGATGTCACCAAGCCTGAGCCTGTGGGTGTTGATGTTGGTGGTGGGTCTCTGGATCTGTGTGTGTGTGTGTGTGTATGGGGGGATGCCTGCATATGTGGCTGTGGGTCTGTAGCTATGTGCGTGTGTGCAGGGGGGTGTCTGGGTATGTGGTGGTAGGTCTACGGCTGTGCTTGTGTAAGTGTCTGTGGTGAGTGTGTGTGTGGTGTATGTGGGAGGCGGGATGTCTGTTTATATGGTTTTGTGTGTACTGGGGTGGCCGATGTGTGTGTGTGTGTGCACGTATTTGTCTGTCAGTATACTTTCATCACTCATCTTTGCATTTATGTACATGTTACGTTGGTCTATACACACTCACATAAACACACAGTGGTACTGGACATACATACATAGTGGACTTAAGATACGTGCAAAACACACACACACACTGACATACAGACGCACACACACACACACATTAGTCTTGTGGTTAGCGCTGGCTTACAATGGGTGTGGGATTCCATAGAGAAAATCTAAACAAGTCAAGCGGTTAGCACGGGTCTGCCACGTTTCCACACAATGGCGCTCATTGACATAAATAACTGGGGACTTTGTGAAATGGGACACCCATTAACTTCTCCTCCACAGATAATTGCCCATTAGATCTTGGAAGAGCACTGGATTGAGAAATAACTCAACTCTGACACTAAATGCAACTTGTAATAATAAAAAAGTCACATTGTGAAAGGGGCCTGGAATCCGTTAAGATGGGTTGGCTTTTCGTACTATCATCCAGCCAAGCACTTGGATTATCAACAAAGAAAACCATGGCTTGCTGTAGGAGCTCTGCGAGTCTGTGCCTTTGCCTAAGCTGCGCTTTGAACATGGAAAATATGATGACAACAAGGGAAAAAGGAGACAAAGAAGAAGTGAACTGCAAATTAGAAAATAAGACGACAGGCGGGAATAAATTATTGTAGAAGAAACTCAAAAATATAGTATACAATAAAATAGAGTAGTAAAAGAAACAGAAGCTGAATCGTGAAAAATAGTAAATTGGTTAAGAAGTGAAAAAAAAAAGTTCCTACCACTTTGCTTCACTTGAAAAGTAAATGTAGGCAATTATGATGACTAATAAACACCTACAACGCATCCAGTGCTGATGTCACTCATGACGTACATATTTTACTTATAGACACCAGTGGCAACAACCTTCACCTCTGATGAATCAGAACACATGGTTTTGTTGTCAGCCCGGCCAATTCCCCGCTGAACTGATGTGCCCATGTCAACACTTCACTTCCACTTACTGTCACTCGGCGCGCGTGTTCCTGCTTGTGCGTGTCACAGCGGCATGAGGAAGGGACAAATGATCCAGAGTAACATGACTCATTCGCAAAATCAAATGCCTCCTGCCTACAGCCTTCGAGAGCGTACCACACACAATACTATAAACAGTCACTTAGGGCGACACAGGGTGAGTCAATTTTGATGTAAAATATGATGACGATAATTATCAACATGTGACTACACCGATCAATTCTGGGGATAAGAATAGATCAGCAGGCGGTGACGCATCGGCGAGGAGGCTGCCCGCACAAGATAGTCACACTGACAAACACACAGACACAGATGGAAACACACACACACATATGTGCATACACACACACATACATATTCACTCCACCTACACATGCCAGTGGCCATGGCTCTATTTATTTTCCCTCATTAGTTTTAAATGGCCCATCCAGACGTTACTGTGGCCTCTGCTTTTAATCATTGGAGAGAGCTCAGCTCAGCGCTGGCCCCGTCCTCTTTGATGTCCCGAGTCAGTCCGCCAGCCAACCAGCAAGCCAGTGTCTCTCCTCCCTTCTCTTTCTGCTACTGCAAACAGCTGCCCATTCTGCTGCACTTCGCAAACCTCTGTTCACATTGACTCATGCATCCATCAAAATACTGTAATACGTGCTCAGATCTCTGTTTAATTACCGGTGCGCTGATGGAAAGGCCAGCAATATTCACATAAAAGTGAGACTGCAGTGCTGGTATTTAAAAGGAAATGCTTTACTCATGTGCAAGTGTAATAGAAAATTAGTAAGGCCTTAGCCCAGCTTAAGGTGCCATGAATTATGATCTAGTGTAGGTGCTTTTTTTCTATACTGTCTAATGTTTTATGTGTTGGCTGCTCCGGAGGGACAGCCCAATAAGAAGGATGTGCTGTAAGAGTTAGAGAGTAATAAGAGAAAGCTCCCATCGGCTTCTCATTTACCGACGTCAGTCTCTCATTTGAGACGGCAGGTTTATCAGTTGCTGGATTAGTTGCCTCTCAGCAGTCTTATTTTTAGGACTTCCGCTTTGCAATCACATTATTAAACTATAAGCAATGAGACAGAGTGCAGAAGACGTCAAAGGACTGAGGTTAAGAGGTTAAATAGAAGGATTTATTCAGTTATGCCTCACCTGAACCACAGTCATGCAATTCATAGCTATTAAAACCTATTGGAATTAAGGGAACAGATGCTTGGTTTGAAACGTATTAAAATAATATTCCTTCTCTTGACAGCTATTAGACAACAACAGGTCCTAGCGATTCTTCAGTATCATGATCAAGGTCATGGATCCAGAGACTATTAATGATTCCAAAAAATTAAAGTTTCCAACCTTTATTTCCTTTCCAGATGTCAAAGGCATTAGACTCACAGGCTTTGATTTCAACCAGGTACATCAGATATGGAATTCGTCTTGAGCTTGTTCTAGCTATGCATTCCAACATACAGTAAATGAATGAGGCCACATAATTTATGGAAATGTAACATGCTGCACTTTTTAAGTAACGGGAATGCTTTGCTGTGGTTTTGATTAACTGACAACTGTGATCATAAGAGCGGAGGTTAAACTCATATTTGGATGGATCCCAAGTTTGGACAGATGTGGCATCCATGGCATGCAAAAAATATATGTTGCTACAATTGAATATGTCTGTTGCAAGTTTGCAAAAGGGACATTTTCTCTACTAGTCTTGTCTTGGATGGACAAAAACACAAGCAATAGATTCAGATGGGAAGGAAAAACAACAAGGTTTCCAATAAAATATGGCAATGTTGTTCTGCATAGCACTTGTATAAGCTTCAAGAAAATAAATGCTGGTCTATACAATGTCCTCATGATTGTAGTGTAAGTGAGTGTGCTGTACATGATAGCAGGGGGTAGACTAATAAGAAATGCTAAGCAGAAAAACATTGATATGAATGACATCATCACAGCCTGTCCTGTTTTGAGTTTCTGACTGGAGGCCTGAACATACACTGTTAGCGCGGCTCGCACTTCATTGTGGTGGATAACTGGACTCATGCCTCTATTCATTACAAGGGAAAGGTCGTAATAAAGAGAAACAACTGGGGACTAATGGCAAATTACAGCTTAAACGGTCTGAAAATAAGTAACAATTCATTTCAATTTAGCTTTATGTCATCACCACATTGACTTTATTCAAGTTTGCGGAGAAAGGGAAAATATTATTTCTAAGGCACCTCAGTAATGTTTGACCTGTCTTTTCAAATCAGGTGTTGAGAAATATAGAGTAGGGTTAAAACAGCAGGTACATTCGCCGTGATACTACTGGGTGGCACAGTGTTGTACCAGAGAGTGTGTGTTCTCTCCTGATCCCAAAGTGATTTATTTCATTTTAATACAGCATGTTTGCTTTGGAGCATGATATGTATTTGGTCATGAGACATTAATAGAGTAGAAAACATGTTGAAAAATGAGCTCGCTGACGTGTGTGTTTGAGTACTGTATGTGCTTGAATGTGTGTATCTGCGTGTGTGTGTGTGTGTGTGTGCGTACTGCAAGAGTCTTGAGGCCCATGCTGTCACTCAGCCCAGCTCGCAGGGTGGTCCAAACACTGAGCCCTCTTTGCTCAGTCACACACACAAGCACATGCGCACACACAAGCACATGCACACAAACAAACAAACACTCACTGGTGTACATGTAATGACATACATAACAAAGTATACATAAATATATGGCCATATATATGACCATAATGAAGCAATCAAATAACCTCAGCGCTTCCCCTCTTCCTGTCCCAAACCGTACACCTAAATATACGGCCACAGACTCCATCGTACAGCTACTAAAATGGAGACTCCAGAGGAAAGGAAGAGCGCTACACAGCAACCCTTTCATGCTTCACATTCGGTGCAGTTTCACTGAAAGGATGCTGAGTGTGACAGCACGGTGCATTAGACAGTAAGTGACAGTGTCATTTGGCAGTTTTTTGTCCATGAGTCCATGAGGCAAATTAGCAGCACTGGCTTAGAGGTAAGAGCGGAAGATTGTGTGCCTGCCCTGTCATAAGTTCATTATGTCAATTTAGAATATACACCAAAATGGCTCCATAAGAGCAGGGCCGATTCTCGCTGCCTGATAAAGCTTCTTAATATTAAAGTAAACGATTCAGTTCTTGTGAGTGGAAGAAATACGTCTAGCAACCTCTTTGTAACCAAACTTTCCAAAAGCCACTTAACACTTACACTTAGGCTGTTTTTGTTTTCAAGTAAATTGGACCGGAGTGACATTGACTTTGGCCTGCTTACGCTAAGCTGGGCAAGCAATAAAGCCTGTCCCTGCAGCCAGACGCAGAACATTTGATTATTCAGCAATTTGATTGGTGTAAAGATTTTGCAAATTTTATTATCTAAGATGGCAGCATTTCTTGTGTAAATAGCACGCAGCCATGTCAGCTTAAAATCTAAATATTGACCTCATTTAGCCCCACCACACACCACTACAAAGACACAGAGCACTGTGATTACTGACAGAATCACTGCAGTCAAACAAAAAGAGTCACAAGTGCAAGGGTGCTTTTTGAACATGTGTGTATAATTGCGGTAAAAAAAGCGAGGAATGCGAGTTGTGCCAAAGGAATGTGACACTAAAGATGGCGTGGTGTTTGTTGACATGTCAAGAACTGAACCTTTCTGTGAGCCATTACCACTCAGAACAAAAAACTGAGATGTCTAATCAGAGTATATGCTTTGCAGCACCAAAGAGATAGTTTAAAAGAAGTTCAAACATGAAGAAAATTATGCCCCTTTCATGAGTACCAGACCGTGGCTTGATTTTTTCCAAAAGACAACAAGACACAAAGTGAGCTCACAAGTGATTTATTTGGGCTATTAGCACCGATGTATCTGGATTAGCTCCACTTTCGTGTTCCAGGTGAGGGGGAAATGAGTCGTTAATATTTGCGCTACGCTACAGTTCTCCTGCAGCATCACAGCTCGCACAGCAGGAAGCACGAGGCTCCCTCCCCTTTCCCGCTATTAGACACTCACTGAACAAATACTGCAAATGAGCCCCGCTTCCCCCACAAAATGGTAATAAGCCATAATTGCCTGTAATCTGAATACATTAGTCCTAAGAGGGTCCTGTTGCTTTTGTGTGCAATCATGGTGGAGCGTGAGGACTAAAATATGACGGTAAGAAAGGTGTATGATCTTGACAAGACATCAAGGATCTGGCTTGGCTTGGCTCATGAATTATACATCATATGTTGCAATACACAAAACAGTCACTCCGTACATGCAGTTTAAAGACATGCTTATGTTGCTTAATTGGATTCTCATGAGCACAGGAGGGCTTCTGTCATGTAAGTGTTTTAGACAACAGCCAAGCAAATACAACTGCAGAGGATCGCTAAGCCTCTAAATACATGGACAGCAAATTGAAAATTGGGCCCAAATAAAAGCACTTCCTGTGTCCCTTTTCTGAAAAGAATGAAGGTAAGATGCTTGAGACAGTGTGAGACTGAAGATAGCTGCTGGTTAAAAGCAGAGCCACTGACACAGCAACAAGTGATAGATGGAGGTCAGGATTATTTACAATCCATCTGCAAGCCTCTGGACAACTTCTTCACTCATTTATTTTTGTTTTGCATGTTTTCGACATTTTTTTCAGTGTTTCCCTCGCTAGCATGTCAGTCTGGAGGTTGGCCTTCTTTCTGTCATTTTCCTCTTTTCCTCCCTTTCATTTTCTTATTGCACCAATTTCTTTCTTTCTCTAGAGTTGGAGGCGCCATTGTGTGCTTGCGGCTTGTTTACGAGGAACACTGATTCACCCAGTGAGGTTTGGCTTGCTCGTACAGGGAGGGGGAGAAATATGAATGAATTTGCAACACCCCAACCCCTCCGCTTCTCTCCCCCCCTCCTCTATTCCCAAAATTCTCCCATCATCTTTCTTCCTCTCTACATGCTCCTCAGCCACCTCCAGTCACACTTTTCCACTGGTGTGTGCGTGTGTCAGTGAGAGTGTATTTGTGTAAAGCCAGAGGGGCGGCCAACGCTGGCCAGAGGCTCATTTTTGTGGCCGGGCCAGTGTGTATCCCGACGGCTTGCAGGCGTCTCGGGGGCCAGCTCCTCCTTCCAGCTCCATTCCCTCACCCCAGGGCCTCTCCAGAGAGTCTCTGCAACCAGCCATTGCTTAGTCATTTCGAGATCCTCCAGGACAAAAACCAGTGCTTAGTTTCATGCATTTATTAAAAATGACAGGCTGTGTTTGTGAGACCTGTCGGGGAGAGGAGGATGGGGAAGGGAGGAGGGGGGGAAAAAAAGACATGTATCCAAAACTGGAAAGAACATCGAGAGTGGGTTTCATGGCTGGGTTGGCGATGGGAAGTCTTGGACTAACTTGTAATGGTATCTCTCCAAAAATGTCAAGGTTAAACACGTCTGCCCGCCACGCTGACTGCTGATGGCCATGTTCTCTATCTCTCATGTGCAGAGCCTGTGGTTGCCATACAGAGCCGCATATTGCCTATTCTGGTACACTGGTTTATTATTGAACGAGTAAACTAGCTGCAACTGTCAAACTCAAACATGCTGAAGCAAGGATAGAAATCTATATTTATCCCAAACTGGGAAGAGATTAAAATGGTGAAATGGTGGAAGTACAGAAGCATATTAGCTATTAATATCCACGTATCGTTCGAAAGGCAGGCAGGAACTGGATCTTTGTGTGCGGGTAATGAGCTCTTGACTTGAAGAGTCGATTTTAGAGTCTCTTTAAGGCATGAGGAGCTGAGGTCCAGGTTTTGGCTCACCTCAATAGTTCACGTGGCAAACAAATAAAACGGCACATGGTTTTCACAAAGTTCACGAGTTCAGGACATCAGTGAAGGAAGGGGGTGGTATTTGATTTCTCGCTGACACAAGAGGAAAAAGTTGGGGGTTGATAGAGAGAGGGAGAGAGAGAGAGAGACAGGGCATGGAGACAGCAGCATCCTCTGCTTCACACCTCATCTTTCCCACGGTATTTGGTTTGTTTACAAGCAGTGGAGTCAGTGACAGGTTCATTCCTTGTATCCTGGCTCCAACCAGCGCCAGGTAGGAGGCAGTCAGGCTGGACTCCGAGGCCTTCCTGCGGCTCACAACCCCACACAGGCCAGCATGACCAACAGGCTGGGATTTCCATGTCATAACATACCCCTCCCCAGCCCCCGACTGACGCCAAGGCTTTCTCCTTCCTCTTTGCTGTCTCATTCTGCGGCCCCCCTTCCTTGCCCTTTTTGCCATGTCTTCATCTCTCCAGGGGGCTACAGTAGCCGTGAAGCAGCGTGACCCACACTGGAGATCTCTCCATCCCTCCCTTCCGTCTAATCGTTTCTCCAGTTTGTGCTGTTTTGGCGTCGGTGTCCGGATGCTGATACCCAAGACAGCAAACCTGACCCCTGCTGACTCCACACTGCCTCACACTCCCCAGAAACAACCCCCCACCCCACAGTTAGCCTCAAATCCTGTCAACTCTCTCTCTCCCAACCCCGGTGTCCCCCTCCACCCCATTCCCTTCACGACCCTTTTTGCCACCTGCAGGCCTCTAATTTACAGTGTTTGTGCGCACTGAGATATCCGTGAACGGCTGGCTATTCTGGGCATGTGGAACATGGCATCAATGCCGGATTGCATCCATGCGATTTCCCCTATCTGCACCCCACTACCATACCACGCTCGCCATTCCCTGCAAAAGCATTTATGCAGGCTGGCTCAGGTGTCTTGCCCAGTAGCAGTCACAGAGTCTGGAGAACATTTTGCTTTGTCACAAAACACTGAGAAGTGATACCAGTACCGTGGGAGCACTGGTGGTCAACAGGGGTGACCCTCCATCCATCCTTGGATTGGTATGTAGGAAAAATGCATCTTTTTCCAGATTTCCAGAAAGTGCAATATCTTGGTGTGCCAAACTTTAAAACATGCTCCTTCTTAATCTCAAAACAGAAATTGTTTAGTTGTGTATTCATAATATAAAGCATATGAGTGTTTGTCTTTATTACAAGCATGTGAGACTGCATGAGTGACTCAGACCATTTTAGTGTGACAAGTCTTCGTAGTCTGCAAAAAAAGAGAGACTGAGACAGCAACAGAGAGAAGGAAGAGAAAGAGTCCGACAGTAGAGATTCTCTGTTCCCCATAACATGCCTTTCCATCCCAGGCATTTGAAAGAAGAAATACCACAGTCTCTGCAGCGCTACAGCACTTGTAAATAATCCGAGTCTGGGCGCCACCTCAGAATCCCCAGCCTGGTCCCCGGCCTGGTGGGTGCCATGTCAGTTCAGGAGGAGGGGTTTAAAGGGGGGAGTGGGGGTTGAGAGAGGAAAGAGTGAGGCGAGGAAGGGGAAGAAGAGGGGAGGAGGGAAAGGGGTATCCAAGCCTGCTCTTGCATCATCACTTGATACTACTTACTGCATGCTGCTGGGTGAGTGAGTGGGGTACATGTGTAAAGGTTGGGGTAAAAACTGAAAAAGTACTTCTCTCTGGTTCTCTTTTTTACACTTGCTATTTGTGGCTGCTACACCCACCACCACAGTCATCACCTCTTGTAGAGTGAATTAATAAAGTTTATTCAATAAACATCCCAAAAGTCTTGATCTTGTTTATTCCCATGCAGCTCTTTTGACATAAATGTTTGGTGAAGAAACTTGTATTTCAGTGCAAATAAGTTGACTGTCTCTACAGGTTCTCTCTTCATAAGGTTTGGAGCAAGTGAAAGAATTGCAAGGCATTGACTACAACAGTTAGGAGTTTTTGCCATTGCATGGGATGCAAGATTTCATTTATTCATGTCTGGTCCATGACTTCCAAAACAAGGAATGTTTATGGGCGAGACAAGGGTCTAGCTGACTATGACTGGAAAACAGGTCCTGGTTTAAACAGGCCTGGCACAATGGAAAGAGAAAGAGAGAGAGAGAGAGAGAGAGAGAGACTATGTACTATACTGTATAGTACAAAACAAGCTGCTGCTCTTAGACTTCAATTTACAAGTGTATGGAACACTTGAACTCACTGACACAACCTCTCAGTGACACAACCTCCTGTGATAGGCACAGTGGATGTGCCATACACACACACACACACATGCACACACACATACCCACAGACACACACACATGTCCACATCGAATGCAGCTTCTGGAATGAGGCTACAATGACAACTGTGCATAAGTGCTCTACATTCCACAGGGCTTGCAGTTGCAATCAGAAAGGCCAGACAAATACAGTACATAATATAGGGAAGGGGGGGGGGGGGGGCTAAATGAGCTCCAGGCTGCAAAGGCCAGGGAAGCTAAACTT
Organism: Centropyge bicolor; assembly: GCA_037975185.1. Classification (NCBI taxonomy): domain Eukaryota; kingdom Metazoa; phylum Chordata; class Actinopteri; family Pomacanthidae; genus Centropyge; species Centropyge bicolor. The sequence continues at coordinate 581,069 of JBBMOC010000024.1, read as the reverse complement.
GCCCTGCACCTTGGCCCCAACATGAACACAGCTGCCACGCATCCTGGTTTCCAAAATCTTGGAAAAATCTTCTCTTAATGTGTGATACATCACCAACAACTTCTAGCTAGCAACTTTCAAGCTATACATAAGCAATACATAACATGTACTTGTGACATTACACTATCTCTTACAGCTTACAATTTTATATATGACGGTGATGATAGCCTGGTGTGGATAAAGCCAGGATCTTATTATGTTGTCTTTAAAATAAAGTTTAAAAAAACATGGCTTGGAAGCAAAATACGAAAGAAGTATACGGCCAGCTGACAAAATTTCAGGCTCATATCAGGGTCAACTGAGCAAGCTTTTTGGGTGTGTCTCTTGAGATGCATTTACAGTAGTACCTAATTATCTTCCCAAATTCATTCAACTGTTGGTCAAACTCCCCAAACAAACACCCTTGATTAATTTGCCCTATCACATATACAAGTCTATTACTCCTCTCTGAACATTAATATAAAACAGAACATTGATCTTTCAACTGTGTAAAAGATAGAACAGATGGAACAGCCCCATGTATTAACTAAATGAACAACTATTTACCAGTATGCATGGCTTTTTCTACATCTTTGTTGGGAAATTTCAACAATTTTGGATCTGAATTTATAATCATATTAATGCCTCACTCAATTTATTGTGATAATGTCTCTCTCCTAATGTCATTGTCTCGTCAAGCCATGTTGTTGAGGCAGCAGTGGAGGAGAGAGAGGCTACTGGAGTACATGATGAATATTGTGTACTCCATTGTGGGAGGCCGGTCTGTGCCAAAAAGTGCCAATTTTTTGTCCAAGCCCTGTGATAACTTGTCTGATGACTCTATGAAGTGACTATCAAATATTTCAATATATGAAAGAAATAAGCAGTCTAGCAAGCAAATAGAGGTTGGGCTACAGGGTTGTACCGAGCAGGAAGACTGGTAGAGTTGACAACTCAGACCTTGTTTGGTCATGTGTGGGAGAGGGGTTTGAAAAACTACATACCATCAATGCACAACAATGATTGTTGAGATAGATAGAAAATCTTAATGGTGCATCTGTGCAAAAAAGGGCCTGGCCATGTTTACTAAAATGCAAAAAAAACTTCACACATCATGACTAATAAATTGCAAGTTCCTCTCTGTTCATCTAAACCTCCAGAGGAAATCAAATCAGGTTTTTTGCACCTTGGCAGTTGGAAATGAGAATGGCTGAATTGTTCCAGGCAGCTGGCCCCGGTACCTCAGGCCCCTACCGTCCAGGTCTCCTGCTTGGCTCATGGGCAGGGTGGCAGGTGAAAGCCCCAGATGGTTGGCATTGCCACTGTCCCCTGCACCGCATCCAGCTTCTCAAATTCCATATTGGGCAAGCGGTAGACACAACAATTATCCATTCATACTGGCATGATGCTGGCACTTCCTTGGCAGCCCAGACATGAATGGAAAGAGTTCTGTCTTCTGGCACCTACCAAGAATAAGTAGCTTGATTTGATGAATGCAATCACCTTACATCATCCCTATCCTGGAAATCCTGTCAATTGTGGCAAGCAAGAGTAGTAGGTAGTGAAATTAACTCATTTCCTGGTTATTATTTAACTGCATATTTATAGAGCTTTCCACTTATCCCTATGAATGTATCCTGTCCTCACACGTGAGCGGAGAGTCTTGTCTTTCAACAGCTCTGAGACACGTTGAGAATAAAGGAGTCAGACAAACAGACTTGCAGTCAAGCCTGAAATTGTGGAAAAATTGAGTGGAAAAAAAAACTCTCATGTCCTCATTACATTTTGCTCAAAGCTGGAGGGTGGTTTTGCATATATGAGAGTGGATGCTGAATATTAATGTGTGTGCATTGTTTGATTGCTTTTAATTTGTGTGGCATTGCAATACAGTAGTCAGTAGCTGTGGAAGGCAGTGGCTGGCCACAGCAGTTTGTCAGCCTCTAGTGGTTACCTGTAGAACTATCAGCTCTCTGACAGTAACAACCGCAGCAGCATCCACGAACCACCATTTCTACAGCTGGAGCTACTGCTAATGCAACTGACATATATTTCATGTAGGACAATTCAACTGAACAGAGCTGCACCGGAAATGGAGAGTCAATTATAATGAGGCAAAGAGATGGATAGATAGACAGAGATGGTTAACCCTCAAGCTCTGCAGCCTGGATGCTTCTCTATTATATCTGTTATTAGGTGGCCAGAAGAGCACCAACAACACTGTGGTGCCTGATGAGCAGGACAGGAAAACCTCTGAGTTCAGTGACATTCTTTCTTGACGCCTATTTCTATAAGTGAAAATGTGCTATCGATTAACACAGTGCTCACAGAGGTACATGAAATCTGAGTCATGCATCATGCATGATGAAAGGCTGAAATGGTGAGATGCTGTTTGCCTTTTCACATTGTTTCATGCATCAACTTCCATTCATCAAGCCATTCATCTTTCACACTCATCCCTCCTTCTGTTTCATACTTCTGTGTCACTGTCCCCAGTGGGTTCGTGTCTCGAAGTTCCATCTGTCAGCACCATCCAGGGGGGGTGACAGAGCGGATGAGGCCCAGGGGAGAGACATCAAACGTGGGATGCTGGCCTTGGTTCTCCCCCTTCCCATCTCTATTTGAGTTGCTGGCCCCTCCATCTGTCCGCGCATGATTTGGAGCTGGCTGTCGCAGGAGAGAAAGAAAGGCCCTCCACCAATGACAAATGACAATCTCAGAATAAACACACTAGCGAGGGAGGGGAGGAGAAAAAGAGCTGAATCACTCTTTCATCATCCATCAGCCTCTGTTGGTCTTCTCATTAACCTTTGCTCTCTTCCCCTCACTCTCTTCTGGTGCCTGTCACTCATTTTCCTTCTTTTCTCTCATTCTCCAACTTCTTCTTCTCCAACATTTTGTCCTTTAGCAATAAGGCTGAGGATTGTTAGATATAGAATGTAATTATATCTCCCTATAGTCCCACACAACTTTTTTTACTTTAATTCCAAATTCAAAACATCACTGAACCTTTGATCCCATGTTTTCTGAGGCTGAGGTAAAAATGTGGCTCATGGCACTCCTGAGCTGCAAGTTCAACTACAACATGCATGCATGTTAATGCTGGAGACATGGATACCACCAGCAGTGCAAATTGCGAGTGCATACCAAAAGCACGCCGACTCATTCTCTACTCTAGCTCTCAGCACCAGCTAAAACCTGCAGCCAACATGCCGAGCCCCCGTGATCCCAGTGCCGGCTCAACCAAACACACACATGACAGATGCCTCCTCTGCTGCAGCGCAGGCATTCAGAGCATCTCCTCCGCCACCAAAGGCATATTCCTTTTATAACCAGCAGGGATTAGGGCCCATTGGAGGAAGCTAGCATGTGCGCTGGCCTTAGGCGGCTTGCAGATAAAAAAGCATCTCAAATTGAATCAATAACCACCAGCCGCCAACTAATCCTGGCTAGCCCCCATAAACACCGCTACAGCAGTCCCCCCTCAAAACCCCTGCCAATGCCCTAGTCCAGCCTCGCCCGACCCAAGCCCCAGACCCCTTCATCTTTTTATAACTGCACCCCCAGGGCCATGCAGGGGTGCTCAGGTGAGGGCTTTCAGGCGGGGTAGGTTGAGCTGTATATTCAGAGCAACAGGGGATGAAGGGGTACACTCGTTCGCCCAGGTAATCCATCAGCAGACAGGCCAGCTTTGGACTGCACGGCGACTGGCAGTCGGAGAAAAGTGGACAGCTGATGTGGGTCGAGCCCAGCCACAGCACGCCAGACGGGATAAAGAGATATAAGCCCCCTCCCAGTGCTCAGTGCTCCCCCTCGTCCCCCCCCCAACCATAGACCCATGTCATCCCAAAGCTCTTTCATCTTCTAACCCAGCGGGTGCTAAAGCAAACTTTCCACTTTGGCTCTCTAGGGGCTGGGCATTGTGGAATTGCAGAGAGACCTGCTCTCTTTGCTCGGTGCCTCAAAGAAGGGCTGCCACACCCCTTGACTGATTGGTGGATTCAGAGACCAGTGATGGCTTAGCAGCATCAACAGGAGGCTGGAAGATCCATCCTATATGATGAATGTATAAAACTCACCGGGGTAAAAGACTCAACTAATTCAAAATAGCATCATAGGAGAGTTTGGGTTTTTTATTGACAAGCTTGCAATAAGATGGATGAGTTTTTGCTGCTAAACCCACTCTTACGATTCCCTGGTGCGTCTTAAATACAGAATTTGTAGAAAAACGTCACAATTATTAATGTGTTTTTTACAGTGAAATCAAGTTGTCAACTGGACTCACAGCCTCCAAGTCCTTGACGTCTCTGGAGCTCACGCAAATTCCTCGCAGCCCTCTTCTGTCTCTCCTCTAAATTAATATCACTTTCAATCTTTAAATTTTGGGTTAGGACACAAGATGCAAGCTGAGACGAGGATCAAGCCATAGAGTAGTGGGATTTCCAAGCTGTCAGGAAAACTAAGCAAATCCTATCCCCAGGCCACTGGCTCCACACAGGAATGCGGGGCGTCCACTTTAATTGTGCTTTTCTCCCGATCCCCATCTCGCAAAATCAAATTTCCCTTTTCCCACTTGTGAATTCCCTGAAGAGCTTGGAGTAACATCTTTAAATGCAACTCAAGGGCCACATATAAAAGTCAGCGAGTAAAAGAGGAGGCTTCGATGGTTAGATGACTGAAAGCTTCAAAGTCAAAAGGACTATAAGAGACAGCCGGACAGTAAATCAGGGAGACACTTCAAAGCAAGCTATGGAGACAGCCGTTCAGATAGACGGATGGCAGAGAAAGACAGACATTCAAACTCAAAGAAAAGCATAGTGGAGCAATTCAAGACGGCAGACGAAACAAACAAACATCACCACGCGAGGACAAAACAGGCTAACAATAAGCTGCATAAACAAACTATCAAAGTAGACAAAATATGACCAACGGTCACACACACACACAGCTGTTGTTAGCAGCCAGCCAGGCAGGCTGACAGAAAGGCAGACAGACAAATAGAGTGAGAGATCCCCGTGTGAAAGACAAAGGAGGGTACAGTAGTGGGTAGCAGCAGCCAAGGGAGACTTCATTAGTGAGGTCAGTGCCCCAGGGTACTTAGTGTAACACTGGAGGCCTATGCAGCCGCCCCCCCGGCCCTATGCCGAGGTGGATATTGCATCTTTGCGATAACATCTCCCTACATAGGAGGGGGCCCCAGCATCACAGCATAAAGACCCCTGTTTTCGGCAAGTTTGAAATAAGGCTTTGTTCCCCCAAGGCCTCGGTCCCCCCCCTCCCCCCCACCTCCTCCTCCTACTCTTTCCTCTTGGGTGGGCCAGAGACTTTCCAAAAAACTGAGCAACTTGTGTCTGGGGATAGACCCCCCTTCTGCGCATATACACACACACAAAAACACACTCACATGCACGTATACAGGCACGTGCACACTTACACACACATGCATAGGCACACATATCTTCCACCACCCCTGATCCCGACAGTGGCGTCCCCTGGCTTTTGGCCACGTCTGTGTGGAGCGGTTGGTAAGAGAGGTGGAGATCCAGGGCTGCTGGGGGAACAGCTCCAGGAGGGGCCTTGGTGGGCTCATCTCACCCCAGGGAGAGTGGGGGGCCCACAGAGAGGTGTGTGTGTGTGTGTGTGTGCCTGTGTGTGCGAAGGCCTGAGGGGGCCTAGTCCTGGTCAAAGGTGCCTGGCTGCCTGGGCACTCCAGGGAGCTTCAGAGACAGGCAACCTTTACATGGAGCCTCCCTCGGTACAGACGCTCCACAGTCAGTTACATACAGTTTACTGTAAAAGCCCTCAGCACTCATCAATAGCCATACTCACACTTGAACGCACAGACAATAATAGCAACATTCATGAATCAGCACATTAATTTTTTTACCAACAAACATGCTTCACAACAACCAACAAAGTGCCAAGAACTTGGAACGTAACTGTAGGAAAAAGGCGATGTATGCTAATTTCCTTGTCCATTCCTGACATGTGAGGGGTTTGTTAAGGTCTTACGGTAGGATGGACAGTATAAATATCCCTGTTGTGATGCTGAGATGGGTTGCCAGGTAGGAAAGACATGCGTGCCCCCATTTATACCCACATCAGCTGGTGGATTTATAGGACCCTTAAAACGGATCAATCATTTTCCACTCCCAGGTCTCTACACCTCTCATCCCCTCTCTCCACACTCTCCTTTTTGATTCAACACTCCGAGTGTACATGCAGAAGGGGGAGTGGGGTTATGTGTGTGCGTTGTGCGCACGTTGCCTATGTGTATGAGTGCACCTGTGTTGCACGGGGTGTGCGCGTCTACCTTTAATGTATCTTTGTGCGCGCACATACATGTAACACTGATTGCGTATGCGTGTACGCACAGGGCTGCATGTGCTTAGCGGCTCAGTCAACTACCAGCACTGGGTGCTTTTCATGTTCATTATCACTTGTTTTATAGTGGAATATTTAAGTCGGGGGGCCTTGGCACGGCTGCGGCTATAGTTAGAGAACAAAGGAGAGCGCTGGGGGTGTCAGGAGGGTGTGGCATGCCGGAGCGCAGCGCAGAGCTTTTCAGTAAGTGTTGCGCCCCACACTTCATGGAAAGCCAGGGGGGCTGGCCAGGCCAGCCGTGCAGGCAGACGGAGCTAAATTCAACTCATTCCTGTATTAATGGGAGCTTATGTGCCATTCCACCTCACTGAAGAGGGCATTAGCCAGGGCCAGACAGCCAGGATACACCTCAAAATATCTCCTCTCTCTGGCCTTCTCTGTCTCTCTTGCATTATGTATTTTTTTCTTAGATGTGGGTTTGGCCGTACAGCTGGTTAGACTCAGGCTGTGTCTGTGCGGGGACGCTATTCGATAGATTGCTTTGTCTAAAACTCAGCAATTTCTCTCCAATTTATGTATACCATGTAGAGCTCTAAGTAGAGCGAATAAGAAATTGATCTGCTTGGTATGTACGCGGTTTGGCATAAACATTCATCCCACTAAATACATTCCATTCCATACTAAACCGGAGGGAGGGTTCGGTTTCTCAAGTGGAGTGGATCAATATTTCTACAGGGTTTTTCCACCTGCTGAACAATTCAATAATATCTATCAAGAAGCTCTATTTTTTACGCTGACATAAGGCCCCTCTGGCAAAGGGTGAGCTGTGTTTCCTGAGCTTCTGAGAGAAACACAAAAAACCCTGCAAAATTGACATTATGGCCTGACCCCACTGACCTCTGTGTAAGAGATGCAGTTCTTGAGATCTGACTCTAGTGTACTTATTGTTTTGGGGGAACACTATAGCTGCCTTACTGTCACATACAATGGCTCTGAACATCAATTAAACTTACAGTCCTGTCTTTTAATATTGTCTCCAATGAGAGATTTAAAAATTGAGAGGTAATTTTTACAGTTTAAGTGAGATTACACGTTCTTCAAGCAGATGTAACCTGTGACTCCTCGGCGGTAGGAGGTAGCTTGTAGGGGTCATAAATCATAAAAGCTGCAAGACTTTTGAGACAACAGCAAGGAGAAAAGAAGGACTGAGCACATCAAAAGTTGAAGAACAAAAATAAGGGTCATATTTAAACGGCAGTGAGCTACAGTATAATGGAATAAGGGGAAAAGTATTTTTTCCTTCAAATGCTGCTTAAAGGAGCGACCCACCCTCACAGTGTGGATGTTACTATGCTGCATAGCCCACGCATGTAAAAATAGATAAGGCAGTAGCAGAGTGCATTTGATCTATGGAGCCGCTAACCTCACTGGACGCGTGCATAAAACATGTTATAGACAGTCAACTTATGCACAAGCTCTGAGTGTAGAACTTCTAGATGTGATAGCTGATAACTTTAGTGATTATAAGAACAGAAATAAATCATAAATCTGATATTGGAAACGCATGGCTGTAAAACTGTTGACCACTTTGTGTTTGCTCTGAAGTGTTTTGTTCCGCTCTGATTCAAATTGGCTTGTTGTTCGCCGGCTGCCTTTTCGATTGGGATTTCTGAGCGTCCTGAAGACTTTCTGTGTGTTTGCATGTGTGTGTGTGTTAGACTAGATACAAGTATGCACACGGAAGCGCATTCATTGTATAACAGGGAATTTTGAGTGTGTGTGTGTGTGTGCGCTGTGCGATGGAACGAGCTGAGCAGTTATTAGCTGGCAGGGATAATTGGACTCTATGTAGGTGGCATGACCCAGCTGTCTGCAGCAGGAAGGCCCAGAGCTGAGCGTGACCTCAACCACTGACCTTACAAATGCAATACAGTGACCTTTGACCCTCCCCACATTAAAGAGACAGTGTTGTCTTTCTGCAGTGAGCCAGCAAATTAGAGCACGACGGGCCAAAGAATCTTCTTATTACCTATTCTTACCTATTCTTTTTGTTCAGGTTGGTGTTGCATCCTGTTGTCATTAAATTGCTGCAAGAAATATCACTGGGAGTGTTTCACCTTACAGGGAGCCGTGAGGTGCATTTAAAAAAATTCACCTCCCTCATATTGTCACTCAGACCAAGTCTTTCATTCAGGGATTTTTCACACAATCTTTTACATTAAAATGACCAGAATGGACTTTTCAATTTTAAATATGAAGTATAGAAAATGTATTGTGGATAGGAAATGAGTGGTTGTCAATTGTCACTGTCACAGGTGAACAGAGTGAACCTGACATGTCTGTCAATTCAACAAGTGACCATGACCAACACCTATAACAGAACTGAACTGGAACATGAACAACTGTACGACAGTGTTTGGGGTACAATCATTCATTTCTACTACATACTGTACATCATTAAAACCCACTTCTGCGTGACCCTACAGTATATGGCCTGTGTAATGTAGCACCACTGCTAACTTAAGCCTTTTAAGCCCAAAATTACATGTAATAAAATCCGCATAATTTCTTCAGGTGAGGCAGGATGCCTCCAAAAACACTGCAGGAAACCCTAAAAACAGCCTGTCATCTTGACTCAGTAACACCTTCAATGTGTACAGAGACAATGATTTTCATTTGAAAACTACGTTGCACATACTAATGAAACTTTTCCAGGGTGTGGCTACTATGTCATTTTTCATTCAGAGGAAAAACACTGAAATTGCATTCCTTCTATCATCCAACCATTGCAACCAGATTATTTAGCATTACAGTATTCTGTGATGGAACAGCAAACCTACCATGAAAGTTTCCCACAAATCAAGTGTCGAGAGTGGCGTCAACAAAAGTGTGACACACAAAGTCAGAAGGACACACTTACAAAGCATCCAGAATTTATGATACAATCTTTAAGGAGATCCCTTCGTGTCCCTCTTGTCTCCCTCTGTGCATCAGTCACCAAGAGGGCAGGTTGGCCTCTCTTGGGAGACATTAGAGGAGAGATATCTGTCAAGATGGAAGCAGGGCTCCCTTAGGCTGCCACTGAGCGACAAGCGTGTCCCCTTGCCTGCTCTCCTGTATCACAATACTGCTGTTGAGTGACTGCAAAACCCTAATGGATGCAGGTATCTGCTGTTAGTCTGATCTTCTATAAAAGCCCTTAGCAAGAAAAAGATAAGAGGAAAACCAAGAGGAGGGAGAGAATGTGTGTGGGTTTTAATGTGTTCATGTGTAGGAACTTCTTTGATGGGGGGAGCACATCTGATTTGGTAGCTCATGCGTTGGTGTGAGAAAAATATAATGAGGATACATGTGGGTGTGTGTCTCGAGAAAAGAGAATGTGTGTGCGCATAAGTAAGTACAGGTGTGTGTGTTGTTAAGCGAGTGTCCAGCATACACATCTATGTGTGTGTCAGGTCATTAGTGCAGCTTTAAAGGCTTGGCATCCTTGCTGAAATCTGCAATAAACCAGAGGAATTCAACGACTCACAAAGTCATCAGGGGGAAAAGAGTTTACCAGCCAATCCATCATGCAGATGAGTGTTTCCCAACCTTTTCAGCACGCAACCCAAAAACACTTCTTGTTTCAGACAATAACACACAGTGGTGATTTTTAACACCGAAGGATGGATTTTATTTCCTTCTTACAGGATATTATACTTTTCTTTTACTTATCTACTGCAAAAAAAAAACCTGGCAAAATTACAGACTAAAAGCATAATCTTGTGAAGTAGCGTCTCTGAACAGCGAAACAAATTGCCATCATTAGTCATGTTATTCTCATAAATCTTCTCTATGTGTCCGTGCCCACAGCCACCAAAAAGATAACCAAATAAACCTTTGAACAATTGAGCTAAATATTCCTGTTTATTTTGCCTAAGGTTATACTCAATGGTTTACCGCCGAGTCAGTCATCAGGAGATTTACAGGGTTCAGTCAATTCAATTGTTTTTCCAAGATTTTCCATTGTGTGGAGAATTTGTGACTAGTCTGCAGAGAGGTGCAAACTGTAGAAATGTTGTCCTCACTGTAGCATCCGAGAACTAACAGAGAACACGTTGCTTCCCCTTAAAAAGAACCACTTTCATGCGAAATTTTACAACAGCTAAAAAATTGTTTTATAGTGTCTTATTCTCTGGGTCTCAAATGCTCGCTAACATGGACCACCCTGATTCATCCCACCCCATCTTTCATTTCACAACCCAAATCCCTCTTTCCTCTTCACTTCATCCTCTCCATATCCTCCCTCATCCCCGTGCTCTTCTCCTCTCTCGGCCTGGCATTTTCTCCTAACCTCTCCTTGCTCCTTTTCATTCACCTCCTTGAGAACCTGTCGTCTTTTTCTTGTTTACTCCACTCATCCGTCTGGCCTCTTGGCCTGCGTGTTGCACACGGACTGAATGAGTGATTGCCTAGCCGCCCGACAGAGTATTTTCCGTAAAAAAGAAAAAGAAAATGAAAGAAAATTGCAGTCAGTTGAATGTGACTGATTGTTTGATATGGAAAAACTTGAATGATTGTGCAAAAGGTTCTTTGTTAATGTTTGAAATGTGATATATTGTAAGAAGAGTAATCCGGCATTTATGTGGTGTCGGAATAATGGGAAAAAGTTCCCGACTGGGAAAATTCAGGCCTCAAGTCAGAACAACAACTCGGAAAGTTGGCAAAAATTTACACGACTTTTCTTTGACATCATATATGTAGAAAGGTGGCGGATGAAAGTGCAACCCCAATTCCCAAAAAGCTATGTAAAATAAATTATACAGAATGTGATGAGATGCCTTTTTGACATTTACTCAATTGAAAACAGTACAAAGACAAATATATTTAATATTTGACCTCATCTACTTCATTGATCATTGTAAATATCTGCTTATTCTGAGTTTAATGGCAGCAACATGTTTCAAACAAGTTGGGACAGGAGCAACAAAAGACTGTGAAAGTTGTGGACTGATCCAAAAACACATGTTTGGATCATTCCACAGGTAAACAGGTTCATTGGTAACAGGTGATAGTATCATGATTGGGTATGAAAGGTTCATCCTGGAAAAACTCAGTCGTTCACAAGCAAGGATGGAGAGAGGTTCACCACTTTGTGAACACATGGTTGTATAGAGGAGATTACTACATGGGCTCAGGAACACTTTGTACAACTGTTGTCAGTAAACACAGTTCGTACACTATGTTCTACACAGCATTTTTTGAAATCGAGGTTGGATTTGGAACAACGGATGAATGACTTCCCACTTGGGAAATGGGACCATCTGAGGACTATATCACTGCCAGCTATGCAGCATAAGACTTAATGAAAGAGTTGTATTAAACAATGAAATGTAGGACTCAGCATTTTTTGGAGCCTTCCCCCTTCCAAGAAAGCACAAAGTATCAGTCCTCTGCTATTTTATTTTAACCACTTTATTAATATGTCTCTTGTGCGTCTCTCAACTTTATGGAAATGCAATACCAAATCACCAGAGTACCCAGTACTCCGGTCCTCTTAAGGTATGGCTATGTGTAGTTTTGCCTCTTGTTCTTACTTGAGCACAATCAAAGCCAACAAATGTGGGCTTTAGACTCAATACATTTTCATCTGAAGACACATTTCACTATTTTTTTCCTTTTTAAGCAGACTTATATCTCCGTCCTACCCACCATCCACAGAAGTTGAGAGTGTCCAGAAGGGGTTTTCGAAGGGAGAGAAGGACAGGACAGAGGAGATGAGATAAGAACAGTATGAATAGGAAATGGAAAAAGATAAAAAGGTGGCTGAGAAATGAATAAAACAAGAGTGAAGGTGAAGAGATGACAAAGTACAGAGAGAGAAACAAAAAGAAGCTGAGGGACACAGAGAATTGACAGATTGCAGACAGAGGCAGAGTGGATGGCTCGGCCCTATTGTTTCAGGCTAATTTCGTGGGATCAAACCAAAGCACAGCCTCAGACACAGACGGAGCTACGGCAATCTGTCGGGAAATCTCCCCTCTAATTGGCCCCACAGAAAAGGCCACCGCCAGCGCACTGCAACTTGCTCTTGATTGCTTTACCTCCCCACATAACTGGCTGTACGGGCAGCTAGGCCCGCCAATCAATCAGCACAATGACAGCTTGCTGCGGCTAACAAGAAAGCACACGGGGTTAACAGCAAATGATTTTTTTATGGCGCAGGAACAGTGTGTGTCAGTTTTAGAAAGAAAAAAAAAAACAATAAACAGGGCTTTCACTGTCAATCAGTCAGTCAGTCAGACTGACGGATGAAAACACTCCCAAACTGGGGGGAAAGGAGTGAAAACTTGACAGGGATTGCCTGTGTGTGTGTGTTGGTGTGTTTTCATGTACGTGTGTGTGTGTGTGAGTGGGACAATGAGGGAGGGTGAGAGGCTTTGTTTTGAAATGCTTCATAATGAGAGAGTGCAGCAGCTGAAGGAGGAGAGAACAGACAACTCCAGACAAGCATCTTCGCTCTTTGTCCAACTCCCACCTGCCCATCTATACATCAGTGGCTGTCACTGCAGTGCACTCCGCCTCTCCACACCTTCAGCCCCACACACACATACACACACTGCAGGCAATCTCTGCCAGTATCCCATGTCATGAGGTCATGGCTGGAGTATCTCTCCTATGGTGATGCCAAAGAACAATGCAGCTGACCCAATGATTATAGAGATCAGTGTGTTTGTGCTGTATACCTGCAAGTGTGCTCACAGTTTTCCTGAGTGTGTGCAGGAAAAAAACCCACTGTCACAAGAAACAATCCTGCACAGAGTCATTTTGCCAAATATCAGTCAATACCAAGGCAGCAGAGGGAGGGGAAATAGCGAAAAGTCATCACATCACAGGGGAAAAGTCAGCGGCTAAATGACAAGCGCCGGCATAATCGTCTTGCTCAGAGAGAGCCTGCTTGGGCCGATAGTGGCGACAGTCCCGTTGTGGGGTGACTCATTGTTTCCGAGGCCTCTCATATGTGTCGCATTAGGAGGAGACGACAGACAGAGCAGAGCTCTCCCCTCGTCTCTTCCTTCACCGCTCCCTCTCCTCCAGTCATCCTCTGTTCCCGCTCCTGCTGTCAGTCTGCTTTCACTCTTTGGGCTCACACATGTCTATCACCTCCTCTTTCATCGCCTCACTCTCATTGATGTTTCCCACTTTATTTTGTTTCTACGTCAGTCAGCTCTCTCTTCATCCCCTCACCCTGCTGTTTGCCTCTCCAAACTTTCTATACAGGAAGCTAATGAGAAAACATGGTAAGAAGTGTCATTTTTATATCATCCCTGCAGATCTGCACCTATCACTCTGCTTGTCTATCTCCTGTTTCATGTCCTTGTCTTCTTATCAACCATCCCACATATTTTCTCTGCATCATTCACTCAGTGTATTGTTACTGTTTTGGCAGCAAACAGATTTTTGCCTGCTATCTGCTTACCCTCGTCTTGTTAATAATAGGGCTCAGGTAGCCCTGTTATCAGATCACTAAAACTTTCCCAGTCTGTAGGACACACATTTCCTTGTCACATCTGACTTTAACTCTTTTGGTTTATGCCAAGGCATAGTGAGGTGTTTAAAACCTTGCCACTGGAACCACAGGTACTCTCGATCAAATCCTTCCCTTGTCCTGTCAACACAGATGCTTAAAAATAATTAAAATACAGGTTAAATTTTAAGAAAGGAGCAAAGAGGGGAAGTGGCTGGCGGGATAGGGAAAAGTCCTGCCTGAGCTTGGACAGCCAGTAACAAGGAGCTTTCCAACAAGTCTGCCTCAGTGTGTCTGAGGGTGTATGTGTGTGTGTGTAATGATGCGTGTGTCCCTGGTGACAGGCACTCTTAGTGACTTACAGTATGTGTATGTGTGTGTTATGAGAGTGTATGGGAGATGGGAGGAGAAGGAGGGGCAGGTCCTTCTAAATATGCATCTTAATGGCCGCTCTGTTCCCACCATTCACACCGAGTGATGGAGAGACAGAGCGAGGGCAGAGAGAGAGAGAGAGAGAGAGAGAGGGAGAGGGAGAGGGAGAGGCAGGGGACGAGGAGAAGTGGTGCTGCATGTTTTCAAGTGGGCAGCCGAGACAGGGACGCAGACAGAGAGACAGCGAGTTGAAATGACAGACTGGTGCAAGCAAACGTCAACAAGAGAAAAGCTATGTAAGGAGCCGCCATACCTGACTCCTTCAACCGTGGCCCCATTCCACAGTGACACACACAAACACACACACACACACACACACACGGGCCTCAGCAGCAGTAGTATTGAGGAGCAGAGTGGAGAACTAGCCTCCTCAGGCAGTAGCTGTTTGTCGCTAAATGAAGGCCGGCATTCTTTGGTTTCCCAGGGAGCTGGGTGCCTGCCAGTCCCCCAGCCACTGAGTGCCATTTTATTAAGAACAAAATGGAGCCCCTATGAAAGGAGCCCAGCACTGAGCCTGCACAGGTCTCACTGAGCTGAGCCTCGGCATAAACAAACACCACCTTAAAGAGACAGGCTGGCAGAAAATGAGGGACGGCAGGGCCCCTCAAGAGCCCTCTCAGAGATACCAACTGCTCTAGGGTTGGCAGTGGCTGCTATTGATGAGGCAGACTCACCTTACAGAGGTAAAGAGAAGGGTGAGCTGAAGACTTTAATGACAAACAAGCTAGACCCCCCCCTTCAAAAAATATCTTAGCATTTTGTTTCATTTAGCTTGAACTGATTAGTAGTTGCAAATGGTTAGATGCTATGGACAAGATAATGACACATGATGTCACCTTGAGCAGACCAGACCTGACAAAGTAAAGCCCCCTTACATTACCTGCAGTCTATGATCAACATGTCATTACAGACAGTGGAGGGACACACTGAAAAAAGCCAGCCTTTTCATACCAGAGCTCCATCCCTCCACTCCTGTCCCTTTTCATGATAAACACCATGTTTCACCGGCGGCGGACTCCGACTCTGGCATCTCATTAGAGGAGATATTTAGATATTTATTTTAGAGATTAGTGTAAATATACACGTGTCGTGCCAAATGTCCAATTCACCGTGCAACCAGGAGGGGACAGCAACATAAAGTATCTGCTGATGCTCACTGTCAATGTGTGTGTGTGTGTGTGAGAGAGAGAGAGAGAGAGAGAGAGAGAGAGAGAGAGAGAGAGAGCCTCTCTGGTCTGTTTACACAAGGGACAGTATGTGTGCATGGATATGTGTCTGTGCGTTTGTGTGTGTGCACATATGAGTGTTTTTAATGCACTCTTGTAATGTATATCATGATAAAAGTGACGTCTTTACCAAAGCAAAGCACTGATAAACAAGGCAGTTGAAAGTTGAACTTGAATAATAGGAATCAAGTAACTAATGTCAGAAATCCAGTTTTCCTGGCAAAGCATGAATAACAATTTTGTTTTCACTGCATTACAAAACTTGTGGTTTGAGCTGCTTTACTAAGGCAAGGCAACTGTTCAATAAACTCATCCTTTGTTTAAGATCGCGATTTGGATTTTTGTGCAAATGGTGCAAGTATTAAAAAACAGTAAATTTATATATTTATGTGGGGACCCTGCAAAAAACGATGTCAAGAATTTCTATGTTTTATTTCTTAATGTATTACTCTTTTTTTATCTTCTTACAATACAAGCATTTAAGGTAATACTGATGAAAAAAGGAACAGTGTGATGACAGTGTCAACCATATGAGAAAAAAAACACCTATTCCCACAAAATGACTGTTTTGATGAGAGAAACATGGATTTTTGTCAGAAACATTTAGTCAACCAAATGCTTAAACAGTTGAGGCCCGAGTTATTTGTATCCTCCAAACATTTTTAATGCTACAAATGAATGACAATTATCTGCACACGCGTAATACTTTCCAGGGAAAGAATCTGCATATCAGTACTCTCCCTTTTTTTCCCAGTCACACACACACACACACACGCACACACAAAGTATGATGGGACCAGAGCCAACATCTGTCTTTGATATTATTTAACTAACCGCTTATTGTGGGAGCCCACCAGCACCACGGATGGCGTCTAGCGCTGTGTGAGTGTTAGTCTACGAGTGCGCTTCGGCGTCCAATCAGACACTTTGGCAAGCCGCTGTTGTGTTGTAACATCCTTCAGGGGTTGAGCTGTGTGTGCGTGTGTTTTGTTTTTACATCCCAGCGGGGACTTTAAACTGACAGCACACTAAGCCATGGGCGCTTCCTGTCATGGTGGGGACAAAGCTGAAGTCCACACAGGGTTCAGACTGTTTTTTGAGGGTCAAGACTTGGCTCCTAGCCTGGTTCAACCTGGGGTAAGGGGCTTGGGAATGCATTATGTCAATGGAGTGTCCCCACGGGGATAGGGACACAAATGTGTGTGTGTGTGTGTGTGTGTGTGTGCTCAGTATGTGCGTCTGCATTTCTGAGAATGTGACTGCATACCAGCGTGCAATGTGTGTTTCCACAGACATGTGAGAACAGTGTGAGTGTGTGCGGTGGCTATCCCCCTCCATAGTGAAAGCCGCAGCCTCAAACCACATCAGAGAACGTGTGGGAGACAGAATGACAAGGCCAGGAACCAGCCAGCGTCTGCCTGCAGCCACACACAGACACAGACACACGCTCACACACTGACACACGCGCACAGTCATACTTACACACACATTTATCACACTCACCCATCTACTTATTGACACACGCTGTCTCTTAGGCTCTCCCTCTGTCGCTCTCTCTTTCTCTCTCTCCCCTGACACACACACACACACATGTTTAACACCAACCGTCATCGCACCGCAAGTCCTATCCAGTGGTCACCGTTTAGGCCAAGGATGCAGTCTGCAGCAGAGGGAGATGTTTGTGTTTGCATACTTTCTCACAGACAGACATTGACTGAGCAGAGGGCAAAATAGGCTTTCTACTGTGGTTTTGTTTTAGCATTTTGACGTGGTGCAACTGTCACTCACTGGTGTGTGGGATAAATGAAAATGAAAATATTTGAATTATTTATTTACGTCCACCTCACTGGGCACAGAAATACATGGCATACAAGCAATAAATAGGCTAACAAAAGCTCTGAAAACAAGATAATTACAGACACGAACACATGTGTACAGCAAGCACATGTACTGTGTGCACACGTTCATATTGACAAACACATATTAGCAGCAGAGACACGAGCATGATGCATGCCTGCCTTATTACACACAAACACGCTGCTATTGCCAACGAAAGACCATTTATGCAATTTCTCACGCTGACACACACACACACACACACACACAAAAACACACACACAGACAAAGCCACAGTGCAAGTGTAGATCATCCATGGGTCAGTGAAAGCTAGAAGCGGTGTTTTTCCTTGCGGTGGACACACATCAATTTCAAGGAAATTGCTCGCCCCATTATTGGAAAGTGTTACCGGAATGTCAATTAAGGGGGAAGTTTTTAACCTCGCACCACACAAATAAACAGTGCACCCCACTCCCCCTTATTAAAGGCGGTGTCAGCGCAGACAGAGAGTCTGGAGGGGGTAGAGGGGAGGGAAGGAGGGACGGAGGGGAGAGAGGGAGGCAGGGATGGAGGAAGGGGGAGGCCCGGGGAAAGGGAGAAGAGGAGACAGGAGATTTGGTGCTCTCAAAGAAATGCTTTTGGCCCTCCTTTTGTGCCCGAGGCCCTAGACCCTGAGAACCACTCAAAACCCGGGCTCTGGCCCTGACTCAGGCCCACTTAAGGTTAACCTCAACAGGCAGGGATCTGTTTGACAGCTGGTTGGATCCCGTAGGTGCAACTGCAGCAGACCAATTAAGGGCAGGTCAGCGGAGAGAAAGAGGGGGCCACGGAGATAGAGGTGGGAGATGGGAGAGGGAGGATGGAAGGGCAGATGGGAGGTGACGGAGGGATGTGTGTGTGGGGAGGGTTGACAGAGGTGAGAGGAAAGGTGGAAAGGAGGGAAGGAATGAGGAGAGGAGAGATGGGGGGGCGGGGGTAGGAGATATCGATAGTGTTTGCTTAGGGCTGGCTTACTTTGAAAACACAGCGGGTACTAAAGCAAATAAACACTGTGGGTGAAGCAGGAAGAGATAGATAGACTAAATGCAAGCAAACATGTAGAGAGAAAAAGCCATATATTAAAGAACGTCAAACAAGAGAGAAAAACAGCAAGAGAGATGATATGATGATAGCAGGAGAGACGGAGAAACAGACTAATGTAACAGACAGTATTGAAGTATGAAGGTTTCATACTGCAACACTATTCCTATGAAAGCACCACTGGTATATACTGGGACCAGGAGAACAATATATATGAAAATATAGAGTAGATATTCTCTGTATTTGGAGGTTAGAGGGACACAGCAGTTTATATACAGTAGCATGGACACCAGGTGGCCGTATGTCCAATCCAGGATGAACTACCACACCTGAACCATCAGGGAGCACTTCAACAGTTCAATAAGTAGCCCAGCTATATATATATATATATATATATATATATATATATATCCCAAAGGTCCATGGTGTGAGAACTGAGCACCGATCTCAGAATGATCCATAAATATTCGACAGCAGCAGATCAAAGGCCGAGACCAACTTCAAACAGGCATCCTCTGCTGATGCTTTACCGGACAGAACCTCCAAAGATGGGTGGAGTGTGCTCAAATGGCTCCGGGGGGTCTAAGTCTGCGAGCTCACAGGCATGTGAAATGCCTCCACATAGCCTGTGTGTGAGCCTCTGTTTGGAAAAGGGCTTGCCAAGAGCCCCATCACCATAACAGACGAACAGCTGCTGAGTGGCTGCGTGTGCTATATAGCTTGCAAGAGCACACATAGGACACACAACGTTTCAATTCCCCTGATAACTCGGAAAGTTGAAATAACAAGCTCGATCAAATTTGCATTTGATGTAGCAGCAATAAGCATATGGTGTCCAGGATTATAATAACACACACAGTGTAAGAATTAAAGTTTTATATCTACTCTACGGTTAAAACTGAGAGGATTTAAAGGAGAGAATGATCAAACGCCAGGAAGTGAGGAGGCAAGAGAGACTCGCTCCCTGCATCCAGGTCATCATCACCTGAAGCCAGAGAAATGGAGTTGCACGTCATCAAGTTCATCATCTAATATCTTCGTCAATCTGCTCCCAGTGGTCACAACACTGCTGCAGCATAACAGGGCTGCGACTAAATGATTATTTTCATTATTGTCACAAATAATCAACTCATGGATTTCTAAGATTTCTAAGAATTATAAAAAATGCTCATCACAATTCCCCAGAGCCTAAAGTCACATCTTTAAATTGCATCTTTTGTCCAACCAAAACAGTCCAAATCCTTCATTTAATATCATTAATAGAAAGAAAAGCAGCAAATCCATACATTTAAGAAAAATGACCCAAACAATAAATCGATCATCAAAATAATGATGCGATTAATTTTCTTTCAATTGACTTATCAATTAGTCGACTAATCTCTGCAGCTCTACTGTATAACAGACATCGGAGCGCTATTGGAGGATGAGGATCTGGGAAAGACCAGGAGCATCCTGGACGGCCCAGTAGGTTCATGTAAATTTCAGTGCATTTCTCTGCAGGGGAGAGTGGTCAAGCCTGTGCAGCCTGTCAGAGGGCGAAGCCAGGGTAAACAGAGGGAGAGAATTCAAAGCTAGCGAGTACAGCGTGTAATTCCACTGCCCCAAATATGTCCTGCGGTTAAGAAGTCTGATTTCTTCGTTGGGAGCAGTCAACGTGGAGAGTCGGAGCAGAAGTGGAGGAGAGGAGATTATTATACATCATCATTAGTGAACTACTGACTCCACAGTAATCCTCTGCAAGAGCTCCCATGTCAGTAAAAGACCGAACCCCAGCCCCCGACTGCAGGGAGAAAAGACGCAAAAGAGTGGAGAAAGAAAGGGAAAGGGGGGGGGGCGAGAGAGAGTGATGGAGAGCTGGAAGAAGAGACAGATCAGGAGAGGAGCAATTCTGAATCTACATAGTTAATGAACACCATTTCACCGGTTACCATCAGCAACCAAAGTGGCTGCAGGAAACATTCCCATGCCATTCTCGGCCCGCTTTGGGCGAGTGCGTGTGTCAAAGAGAGGTCTCACCGAACAAGAGCATTCAAATGAGTGCTATTTTTCTCCCTGTTTTTACGTGAAATAACCCGACCGCGGTTCTCCTCTTAGGCCAAACTCGCATCCATTAAACCAGGGCTTTTAGAAACAAGGAGAAAGAACAGAGAGAGAGAGAGAGAGAGAGAGAGAGAGGGTGAGAGGGGAATGGATGGAAAATAGTGGACTGCACAGAGAGGGAGAGGACGGCTGAAAAACGATGATGATGAATTACGTGTGATGATGGGAGTTGTGTGTACGGGTCTTCGAGCGTGTACAAAAAAAGGCCAGCCGTAACCAACCTAACCATAAACGCGCCTTTCCAAGCCAGACCATTAGAGTTGTGCATTTTTCTGGGCCTAACTCTGAGTCTGAACTACACTTACTTTCACCACCGCCTTTGGTGCCCTAAATTAGCTTAAGCCACTGATGCAGTTAATGAAAAATGACGTGTTGAAATCCGTTTATATCAAGAGACGCTCCGCAAAATCCCACTTTAGTGTCTTCATCTTTGTTTGTTTGTTCACATTAATCACTTTTACAGCGTTAAACACATAATTCATCCATGTTGCATCTGTATTACAGAGGAGACAGAAAAGATGGACAAAAGCTTGAGATCAGGCCTAAAAGCTGTGACTTCATGACTTTATGGGTCTCAGCCTGCTGAGCCACAAGTTCACAGCCCTGATTGTCAAACCGGTGTTCAGCACAGGAATGCTGAGCAAACAAAAACACTACTGTTTTATTTTCACAAAGTAGCCAAGGGTCTGGCTTCTCTCTGCTCTTTTTTTCAACTGCTGCTGTGCGTTCCAATAAAAGTCTCCATAGATAATGAACGTTAGTAGGCCGTCCTCAGCCAAACCTTGGCTCCGATGGCGGTTATGACTGTCCACTGTGGTGTCTGTGTGTTAGTCATCTCAGGATGAATGAGTCACCAGAGAGAAACCTCAAGCACCACCCAGGTAACAGTTCAGCCACACACACACATTCACACACATATGCAGCACCGAGATGAGCGAGGTGAGGGATTGTAAGGCGGGACTCCAGTTGTGTGGCGTTATGCTGCCACCGTGTGGCCAGTATAAGAGTGCACAGTGCTGGCAGTGGTATCTGTGGTTGCAAAACAAAAAGCAAAGTATCCAATACCAAGAGGCAATAAATGACAAAAATGAAATGAGTGACAGATCTTTGTGCACAACAAATAATCAAGACCCCAGGTGACAGGTTGTAGGCTGAGCTGAATTGGTAACTGAGCTGCTGCACTGATTTGAATGTGCACATTATCATTAGGGCACCTACATGTCTGTTGTATCCCTGTACAGGTGTTCTCACTTATTTTGGCTGATTAGACCAATTCTCTGGACTGTGTGGGCGTGTACACCTCCTGATTCCCCTGCAATACTGTTAGAGCACGACAACTTCTACCATCAACCATCATCATGCTGTAAATTTCTCAGATGTGGGACTAATACAGGAATATCTTATCTTATTTAATGTATCTTACTTAAGAAAAAAAACAGACATACATTCACATTAACATACATTCAATTGAAAACAGTACAAAGAATATATATATATATATATATATATATATATATATATATATATATATATATATATATATCTAATGTTTGACCTCATCAACTTCATTGAATTTTGTCAGTACCTGCTTATTCTGAATTTGATGGCAGCAACATGTTTCAAACAAGTTGAGACAAGAGCAAGAAAAGACTGTGAAAGTTGTGGACTGATCCAAAAAGACCTGTTTGGATCAGTCCACAGCTAAACAGGTTGATTGGTAACAGGTGATAGTATCATGATTGGGTATGAAAGGTTCATCCTGGAAAGACTCATTCATAAGGGCTGAGGTTTATGGTTACCACCATTTTATGGTATAAAGGGAATTACTACATGGGCATGGGAACACTTCATAAAACTCATTGTTGCATATTCTTGCATTTAGGTTTTACAGGTTGGAATCAGGGTTGTATTTTAGTGGCTTCTCCCAACTTCAAGCTGAGCAGATGGCTAATCAGCAAAAATGAGAGAAAACACCTGTGTGGTTTTGCAGGGCATTTAAAAAGTCTTTAAAGGTAAGTTTGCTGGTGTGTCAGCGAGGGCATAAAATCTTTTACTTAATAACTTAATAGTTATGCAAAGCTCATGCAGACATCTCAGACATCTATTCTAAAACATATGGCTCTCTGCATTACAGCTATATGACACAAAGCATGATATAAACTGAAAGACACAATAACTCTTGGAATGGCCATGGCAGATATTATACACCAGACACAAGGAGAACACAAAGTGGAATTTAAAAGGCAGGTGTTCTGATAGAAAAGTGCCAATGGGGCTGCATTTTCTGTCTGGCTCTTCCTTTTTCACCAGGCACTTTATTAGTACTGACAGAGCACATTGTCTCAATCCTCCATGCAGTTCTCACAGGGGGTTGATTTTGGATGCTGGCAATTTGGTATTTTGGTAAACCTTAAGATAAGTTATTGATCCCACATCGGGGGAAATTCACCTGTTACAGAAGCTCAAGAATGAAAAAGCAGAGGGAAAAAATAACTGTATAAAAAAATAGAGCAAGATAAACAAGACAAAAATAAGAGAATATTTGCATGTTGTGCAAATTCGTAGCTGAAGTGGATCAGAGTAAGCTACAAGTAAATGAGAAAATCCACAGTAAGGCAGAGCTCATCTGTTGATTTTGGACAGCTGAGTCTAGATTTATGAATGAAATCTTTCACACTGCTACAAGGTTATAAGGCAACATGTGAAGCTCATTCAATGCTGGTTAGATTGGTGTCTGTGGCACACACCAATTTTACAAATGAAATCTTTTCAAAGAGGATGTATCCATCGAAGTGGTGATCAAATGAGGCAAAGCAGCAGGGATCTACACATACAGTACTTAATCTAGTAAAACTTAACTCTAAAGTACTTTGGCACTTGAACTATGGAGTCTATCAAGCTAATTAGGAGTAATTAGCCAAACAACCACAGGACTATTTCAATGCCAATACAGTTGTTGTTCCACTTGTCATTATCTTTATGGAGAATGAAGAATGTGTTGTAATCACAGACTGGGTTATTGAATGGGGCGGACTTAGAAAAATGAGAATGGAAACAGGGCGAAATATATAAATAAAGACAGCAAGGATGATATCACAGGAAGGAAACCAGCTTGGAGGAGTTCCCATCGCCATGCCTTCCCCTGACTCCACATGAGCCGCATCATCAGGCTAATTACCCCAGTATTTACCGTGCTAATGCCGCTAAGGCCTTGAGGCATCCTGTTTTG
Source organism: Centropyge bicolor (assembly GCA_037975185.1). NCBI lineage: Eukaryota > Metazoa > Chordata > Actinopteri > Pomacanthidae > Centropyge > Centropyge bicolor. Next base: position 557,320 of record JBBMOC010000024.1, on the reverse strand, counting down.
ATTGAGGCCACTGGAAGTGAGGCAGCTCGGGGGAGTAGTGGAGCTCCCCAACTGCTGCCAGCGCTTCGTTTTGCACCGTTCAACATCTGTCATCCCTGGCCTTTCAGTGGATGTGTCCAAAAAAAGTGTGTGCTTGTCGGTGTCTGAGAGGCGGCTACTGTACAGAAACAATGACATTTTCATTATAATGCCCGAGAGGACCCCACCCACCCTGGACCCTTACATGGTATTATACTGGTGAGTTGCTAGCAACAGCCACTTCATTTTTAATGACTGTAATCAGAGAATTAAGTGGCTGTGCACACAGAGACTAAACCTACAACTCCCTGCTGTGAGCCAACAGCATCACCTTAATACACACTAATCTCTATAAGAATATGTGTTAGTAGTAGTAGTAGTTCATTAAAATTCCTGCACTCATATAATAGAACGGGTTATGTTTGTTTTTATCATTATCACTAAATGCAATAAATTAGTTTATGACAGAAAAAAAGACACCTGTAGCTTGGCAGACATTTTTCTGGTCAGTTCATTTCAACTGATATCGTCACTTCAGACATCCTCCACCATTTTGTTAAAGCTCCATCATGTAATTGTACTTACAGAATATTAATACTGTAATCGGTCAATCCTGCAGAGAAAAGAAAACCCCACCATAGTCTGCAAGTTTATTCATCTCTAAGCCACTGACAGAATTGCCCATTGTGGTCTTGGTCTATAACTGACACAGCCATATAAAACTCTGCACATCCACTACTCTCTGACAAGCTCTCTAATGCTGACAATACATTGTCTGCCCAGCATCTTAATAAAGTACACCAAAAAGAACTGGGTATCTGGTGTAGAGAGGAGAATATCTAGTAGTTGACCATCTCTTTTTGGTGGATCAAAACCAGATCTAGAACAAATTCAGAGGACAGCAGGAAAATGGATGCCAGTGTTGATGCCATTTGTTTTACATTTCATTTTCTTTTAGTTTGCTTTCTGCCCTCTGATGAGTAAGGAGTCACACATTGCAGCTTTAACTCTAAATTAAATATAATTGACTTTGAAATCATATCTCTTTCATTTACTCAGGTTAACTACTGAACTTCAATTCAGCACTGAAAGAGACAATAATAATTGCTGTTTGTTGGATTTCGGCATAAGAACACCATCATGTGCGAACCCATTTCACGTCCATGAGAATTTAAATGCCATCTGATGAAGAAGCATCAGATGGCGACTTAGCCAATGAAAACGAATGGAAAGCCCCATGATTCAATGCAAAACCAACACATTGCTTCCAAAAAGAGGTTTAGTCTGTAACATAAAACTGGCTGAAACAGATGGGAAACAAAACACTTAACTGCTGTCAAGCTCAGAGCCCATTGCAATCTACAAAGATGCTTCTCCTTCTTCGGGACAAAACTGATTCTGTATTTTTGGATTTCGGAATCAGTGAAGACATTTTGTGAGCAGATGGTCAGGCTGGGTGGAGAGATTTCAAAAAAAAAAAAAAAAAAAGCAATTGCTTTGCAGAAGCCTTAGTGCTGTTGATGGAAATCTTTGAATAGGTCCCTGCAGCCCCTACCTCAGGTGAATGCTTTCTGTTAGAGAGGCAAATGTGCTGATTTAAAAACAGATCATGTGGTAAGATAGTCCTCAGAACTCACAGTACTGTATCACATCTGAGCTCTCCGGTAAAGACTGGCCAATGCCATTTCCGATATCTGATATCTGTATTTACGCAAGATGTTCTCTGGCTATCTTTCACGTGTGTCATGTGCGTGTTTAAGAATGATAATGTGTGAGCACACTCTGGGACTGTTTCCTGACAGCATTAATGAATCCAAAGAGGGACAGAGCTCAACCACAGGGAACAGTGACATATCTCTTAAACCAATCCGGACGACCAGGAGCCTTTTGACCAAAGCAACATGCTGAATATGGTTCGCCTCATTGGACAAACTGGGTCCCACAGAGCTTCCCGCCAGTCCCGTATGAAGAGACCTGCATGTGGGTGAGTATGCATCTATGTGAAATATCCATGTGAAATCTGTCTTGTGGTGTTCCCCGTGGGTTTCCAGTGAATCAGGAAATTATGACAAACAACTATTTGCATGCCTGGTTCATGAATAAATGAAGGAAAATTGACTCCCCTCGTTTCATTTAATAGAGGAACTTTGTGAGTCATCTTGCAAACAGCAAGTGTGTCAGACTCAAGTGCCGCAAATAAGCACGAACAAAGCATTATGTTGCTACATCCATTCAATCGGCAAAAATGATACGGTCTGTACTTTGATTACATGGTTACTCAGCCCCTTAACTTGCTGCTGTTATGCTTCGAGTGTACTCGCACGCCCAGACACATTTGTACAGAAATAAACCTCACACGCACACAGTCACACTTATTTACAGAGATAAACAGATTTTGACTGACTCACATTAGCAAACTCATTTAAAATAAATCCAATATAGTTAAACTGCATTATGTCAGGAGATTACATTATGATTGATGAAAATAATAAACTTTGAATGTATTTTGATTGTTTATATGAGGCACACTGATCAGAAAAGGCTCAGGAGATAAGTAAGCTTTGTCTCAGTCTAAACTTGAAAAAAAAAAAGGAAATTTCCCTCAGGTATAATTTGTCATTGTCCTAAACTGTTTCCCGGGGCATGAAGGTGACTGCAGATCAGTGCCCTGGTGTCAGACAAATACTGTGCAGCTGCATGAGGAATGAGGTGTGACTCGATTTGAAGCAAGTGGCGTTATCAGACAACAAACTCTGGCTGTTCTGCAGGCAGTTTAATTAACAGGAGACAGGAGACAGTGCTGGTTAGATTTACCTGATACGTCACTCACATACTATATATCCACATAGACACTATATGTGCATACAACCATGATCCAAACCTGAGATACTTGACTATATAGAAGCAGGTGAATTCAGCTCTGTTACATTTTATGGCAAGTTAGTTTTTTTAGCTATGCTCATGTTGAACTCAAACCCACATTGTCACTGCTTTGCATTAACATATGCAAGCTAAGAACCAGCAAGTTAACGTCTCTGTCAGCTTAAAGATTAAAGAAGCTCTCGCAAAGTCATAAGCTGCTTCTTCTCTGCGCAGCATACAGGGAATGATTGCTATTTTAACCTAAGATGTAAAAGGAAAACAGCTTCATTGTACTGCACAGCCAGAGAGGTGTGACCTTGAGCACAGGAGATCCGCGGCCCTCTGAGTGCCATACTTGAGAGGGAAAGTTGCCGGAGACGAGATGATACTGTTACGGTGGATAATTAACTTTCACAGTAATACACAGTTTGGCAGCCGTACAGACACGGGGTTACATTCCTCTCTCTCTTCCTTTTACTTTACTACACAAATAATCACATACACACATTTTGTACCTGTGTCTGCCCTTTCTTTACCAAGATTACAGTCCACACACAGCGATCAAACGAGCAAACTCTCAAACTGGGACACGTTTGCACAGCCTCCAAATATTACCTGCTCTCAGCATTGCAATGAATTTAAATATGTGTCTTCGTAATATGCTGCAGATGTGTATTTAACACACACCGGTGCGCAATCCTTCTCAGCTCAGTTTGTGCTGCTGCACCACTGCTCTGATATTAAGTGTCAGTGTCAGCCTCCAGAGTAACACGCCTTCGTGCCGTAGCGCCGCAGCGCTGTTTTTGCGCGAGCCAGCCGGCTAAGCTGCACTTGTTTTTGTCACTGTAATTTTCAACGAGCGTATAGTAAGTGATGAGCCAGTCAAAATGTATTCTCCTTGCATCCATAACCCACATGCCAACACTGCTGCTTTTGTGCAGAGAGAGGATAAAGAATAGAGACTGGCTGAGACAGACAGAGAGAAGACAAGCGGCATAAATGAATTATCTTGGTATCCGTCAGTGGGGGAAAAACATTCCTTTGTTTTTCTCCCAAGTTTAAAAAAATGACACTTATATTTGGAGATAAATGAAATGAAGTACATGTAAAGGAAGAAACCTTTTATAACCTGTCACTCTGATGACCTGTTCATATGTTTTTATTTGTCCATTTTCCAAATTGCAGTCCCAGAGGAGCTGAATAAAAGCATCCACCAAATATATTCTATTGTGTAATGGAGTAAACTGGTGTTTTATTTTGATATCACTACGCAAGAAAAATGCATTCACGAGACAGTTTTAATAAGGCCTCTAATGCTGCGGGCTATTACAAGACAAGATTGCACTACATCTCACCTTGAAACACCCGTGGCAGGTCATCAGATTCAGCGCTGTCCCCATTACACCGACAGATACCCTGGACTGTTCCGGTCAAGAAGCTGAACGGCGATGAAAGTTTGTATAATGAGCTTCTTTCCCTTTTTTTTTCAGTTCAGTTCAGGATCTTCAGGTCTGACTTTGGTCTTTGATCACACTCACAAAGTGCTCCAACTCCAACCAGCGAGGTCTATTTCACAGGGCCGTGGTGTAAATGAAAAGAGTTTTGAGATCTGAGGTGTGAATTCCATTTGAAATTCAGGTCTGTCTTTCAACTACTTATGTCTGAAGATTTGATCTCTAAAATGATCCCCTCATCTGACTATGTCTCAGTTCAGGCAGCATCCATCCTATAGAAAGAAACTTCTCACACCAGGCTATCCCCCTGCCTATGCTGGTGTCCTGTTGCACCCATGACACCGGAGAATCAATTACAAAGCTCTGACTGGTAATGAGGTCTCCAGTTACCTGATCCAGTGACCGAGGGACAATATAGAAGTCTTCAATTTTTCATGTATATTCACCAAACCTGCTGTCCATGTCTGGCATCACTGACCCCAAAAGATCCAATGAAACATAGGAGTCTATTTAAATTATGATTAAATATACAAATTTAAATGAAAGAATTCAGTCCAGTCACAAGTAAGACAATTATTCTTGCACAATTAGATACAATACAGAGAACTACAGTATGTGTGGGCCCATCAGATTCAGAGCCTGGAAACTAGCCAGTAGCTTTGGGTTGCCAACGCTGGCAGCTTGATTGACGATATTTTAATCGGTGAAACATTATAATTGGAGTGATAATAGTCCCGTGTAATTATACCCTTTGTTTCATTGATATTAATTATATCAATTTGACGCAGCACCAGTTTCTTTCCTGTCTCTCTCTCTCTCACTCTCTCTCTCTCTCTCTCACCTGCGCCCACATATTCACACAGAATTAGCTTAGACATAAAACAGATTTTTACAAGGGTCTCTGCTTCATTAATTAGGAAAAATAAATAAAATTTTAACTGGACTTACATTAGCAAACTAAATTTAGACATACTCAGAGAGCCTCATATTTTTGTGCTGCAGACCTCCTCTTCTTTGTTTCCTGGTCTTGTTTGAATCCAACTTTGCAAACGCACTAAAAGATATCGTATCTTGTAAGTAAAATCTGAACTATCCCTTAAAGGACACTCCCTCTGGGTAAAAAGAGAGATTTATAGGGTGATGTAAGAAGATCAGATAAGAGATGCTGAGCTGCAAGGGCAGATAATTCAAATTTCCACATCTAGAAGATAAAGAGAGGTGAGAGAGAGAAAAACAGATGGACCTGTGAAGTCCAGAGAGAGCAAAGAGAGGAAAAGAGAGCCACGCTGTCTTCATCTCGCAGCGAGTGAGAAAACTTAAGCCATGCTCTACTAAATGAACATATGTACTGAAGCATCCTCTGAGGGACCGACTTCAATCCACCCAACACTTGAGTCAAGGCCAAGGGTGATATTGCACCTAGTGTGGTCACAGTGAATCTGCAGTTCTGCAACAATGTTTCCCACAGTTGTGATAGCCAGTCAAAAGAAAAGTAATTTTCTGAGCTGAAGCCATACTTAGTTTAAAAGAAATAAAAAATAGAGTTCAGACTTACAAACTTTCTCTTCAGCTTGCCCTTACTGCCACGACTTGGCTTGCCCTCGACCGCAGTCCCTGAGCCGTAGTCCGAGCCCATGTCCAGGTGATCGTCCGCGGAGACGCTCTTGCGCAGGTAGGCAGCTCGCGCCCTGAAGTGGGAAAAGGGCGATTGGGAGCGAGGGCGGGCCTCGGTGCACCCGTCATGCCCGGGTTCATCTTCACCCTCCATGTCATCCTCCAAACGCCACAACTCCCCTGGAAGCAGAGAGGAAGGAAGGAGAAGGGTTGAACACAGAAGCAGATATATGACTGGACAGATAATGAATGTTTAGTTTCTACAACACAATTATGGCAAACTCACTCCACAAATCGTCAACTGTCATCCACTGGTGGCGTTCATAAAGTATTTCCAGAATATAATCAAGCTTCCTTTTAAGGTGAAATATTTCTCAGCCGAACATTACTCTCAGGCTGCCTCCTTAACAACTCCATTATGATTCCATACGCTCGACAGGAATGATGGCTCATGTAAAATGCAGAGGAAGGAACAAATTTGCAGTGACAGTGGCGTTTTTCTCTCCAGCTCTGACAGGGAGGCTGAGCTTTCGCAGCGGCACAACAGAGATGGATGTGTGCTGTCAGAACGTGGCTCAGCTGCACTAATCACAGCCGACTTCCATCGCTCTGCATTTGATGCTCGTCAGACGTCCTGTCAGCGTCCGACGCCTGACGAACAGCTCCCATAAAACCCTCGCCCGTCTTTCAGTTACTTATAGCACCTGATGCATGCTGGGTAATCTACAGCAGCTCTGTCCATCAAGGTGAGGGACACTGTCAAGACTTTAGCGGGCAAACCCGCCAAGTTAAGGGCTCAATCTGCATTTTTTTTGTGCTCATAAATCAAAGTGTGATTTGTTATTATGGTATTGAATTAAGGTCAGTGGAAAGTAAACACAGAGAACATATCATAAATGAAAATATCTGTAAATGAGATACATGAACATGAAGCCAAAATGATGGCATGGGGCAATGCAGCTCCACATGTGTCTTAATTAACTTCAGGTATTTTATATAATAATTAGGATAACTGATCACATGACTGGAGTGTTGGTCACAAGTTTCTTTTCTTGTTTGGATATGTCATGTTTCATGTATGATGTTATTTTTCCTCCTGACAGTTGTTGGTTTACATTCATGGTTTAGATATCTCCCATAAAGAAATGATTATTCATTCATGATATTTTTTTTTGACATTTCACTGAGCTCAATATGGCCATCACTTGAATCATCAGAACATGAAAACATTTCAGACTTGATGGCCTGCAAATAAATAATTCACAATAACTTGATTGACATTGGAAATTTTTTGGTTTGTCTATGTCAGTTTGTCAGGGCTGCACAGAGGGAAGGATATGCTAGTTTTGTATGATGGGATAAATAAGGCTGTTACTAACATAGAGAAGGTTGATCTTTGCCTTTCAGGTGCAGGAGAATCAGTCAGTGAGCAAAGCATTTACGAGCAAAATGCAGTTGTAACTATTAAATGTAGTCAAATATCTGATTGATCTGTCATATAATCTGGCTGTTAATACTTGTACCAAGTTAATTTGGTTAATAGGTTAAGTTAAAATTCACTTAATTTGAAATATAAAGAATTTCAAAAAAAGATGACCTATGGACATTTTAATGTTTAATAGCTTCATCTGGTAAATAATGTTAATGTTTGTTCATTAACTGGCCCCTGGACTTTTGCCTAAGTGTCCCCTGGGCACAGTAAGTTGAGTTTCCCTGACAGAGAACATTTAATGCAGAACGTTGTTGTCAAGCCAACAAAGCATTTAATAGACTGACCCACCAAGTTTGTGAAGTTACTGCTCCATGTTTTGTCTCACATTTCTATTAAGTCTTGGAATTGCCTTGTAATGACACACTTTATTAAACAATTTCAACAGCAGGTCTTTTTGGCAGCAGCTGCTCTGTGTGAGCTTATGAACGACTTTGAGAGTGAAGTATTACTGTATCTGTTCCGCCGTGTGAGCAGCAGCCAAAACGCATCTGGCTTCCAAAGCGGCGCCAAATAACAAAATGACTGGGGAGCTATTCCCAGTGCGAGGCACACTTGTCACTATTATGGGATGTTGCCTAAATCCGTGAATGAAGCGTACCTGGGTTATTAAATGACTTGAATTTAAAAAGAAAAGTTGTCTCAGCTCTACTTGATAGAGATGAAGAGAGACAGAGAGAGGTAGACAGGGAGAGGCAGCATCATGGTCGATGACAGCGGTTGCGAGGCAACAAGGGGCCACGTGAGACCGAAGTCTCTCTCAATTTGATATTTGCAACAGAGCAGCAGTAGGGCAAGGGAAAACAGACAAACAGACTCAGATAGGTAGAGTCAGGACATAAAATGGAATCACTTGGGCTCAGTAAACCAATCACAGACAACATCATGAAGTCCAGGATCATTAGAAGTACTAACAGTAAAGACTTATTGGATTAGAGCAGTGAGGACTGGGGTCGGCTCAGTGCTCTTCTAACAAAGTGGATTTAGTGAAGACATCGCAGTCTCACAGTACAACAGAGATGGTGGAACAGTGAAAGGTAAAGAGGGAGATTAAAGAAAAAAGAGAGAGGGGGTTTTATTCTTTTTTCATGTTTCTTTCTTTAACTTCTATTTATTAACTTGAATGACTGTGAGCTGATTGGATGGAAGATGGATTGGATGGAATGGCCCAATTAAGTGATTAATATTGACTGAATCTAATACAAAAGGTTGATTTGAACTCATATTTTTGGCACTTAGGCTTTAGAGGGGAGAAAAAAATGTCAAACTGTTTCCAAACAGGCCTTTCTAAGCCAAATTAATCCCCTCTTGCTCCTGGTGTGTTGGAAAGAAAGATTTAGCTTTAGGTCGCTTCATTTGACAATTTATAGTTTATTTAGGCTGAAAATTAATTTCAGGGTTGCGTGTTGGCTCTGGGCTCTGAGTGTTGCTTTATTACATTGTGAAAACTTTGCATTATTTGAGTTTATTTTCAAAGTTTCTACCTCCTGTCTTGCCGCCGTCTCTCTGTGAATCCAGTGGGACTTTGGTTGACTTCAAGCGGAAGACTTTACATTATTTTAATAAGTTCCTTCTCTCTGATGTTTGCCATTTCTTTCCCGTTTTTGTCTTTGCAGAGTCATTCATTTCTTCTGTCTCAAAAGCTACACAGAGGACAGTGTGCGGATTCTGAGGGCTGAGGGCGCCTCTGTGAAAGCTTCTCTCGTATTAAACATCACAAATCAGGACGGTAATAAAGCAGCGTTTTCCCTTATCCCAACGCTTGAAACGTGACAGTCCTCATCCATCTGTGGATGGGAGCTTCGATCAAGCCAAGCTGAGTGACGTCAATCAGCAGTGACTGTGTGTGTCTTGCCAGTGCATGTGAATGAGGAGAAGGGTGTGTGAGGATATTTAACCTGAGGCACGTCCTGCTCTGATTCTGCAGCTGTGATGTGATGGACGCTGGCTCGCTGACGGTCGTGGAGTCTGGCCATGTTTCAGAAGCAGAAGTTAAAGGGTTGGAGAGAAGATTACTTTACAAATGACCCACTTTGGAAAATTGTGAGCGCTTGAGAGCCGCTAGAAGCAGAATCTGATGTTTAATTATCCATTAAGAAATTATGAATGTATTACAACATACTGAATGTAGGTCACTTTTGAAACTGCAGCCAACTCAAGGTTTCACATCCTTAAGAAACGTTCAGATGAATATTCCAATCTTAGTTATATGTTTTTTTTATTTGCAACTTAATGTGTGTTCATTCATTTATTCATTCAACTGAATTGTGTGGTTTATGGTGTTCATTATTGTTTTCTCTCTTACAGCATTTTTACACCAAAATTTGAACATTTTTTAAACCTGCTAAAAATGGGTGATTAACTCCTTTGACTCCTGACTCCTTGCCAGTGGATGAGTTTGCATTTCTGACTTTTCTGGTGTGTCACATTCGAGTGTCAGGCATCAATGTCCTGATGCAACATCGACATCTAGGACCTTGTGTTTTGAATGTCTGGGACTCTAGAGGATTTATAGAAAAGCTCCTTTTTGATCTGTATAAATGGAAGCGTTACACCAGGGCCTACTGTAGGGTTTCCTTTCACATGAAATCTGCTCCACCTACAAATTATCCTTTAAAGAAAATACCTCATCCATCCATAAGATGAAAGCTATCTTTGCCAGCAGGTTACAGCTTCACGATTCACCATGACAGTTTCCCCTTTACAGGTAAAGCAATGGCAGTTGATATATAGCTAGCTGCTGTGTTCTCTCCATCAGGTGAGGCAAATATCAAAGAAGCAAAGCATTGGAGGAAGTTTGAAAGGCAAAGGAAATAGGACATGTTTGACATCTCTAAGAAGTCTTTAGTCTCAGCTTTCCAGCCCGACACGCTACTTCTCTGATCAGTAGTTCAACAGGCACGAACATCATGAATTAAAAGGTCAGAGAAACAGCAGAATGTCTCCCAGAAAACAGGTGCCTCAAGCAGTGCTGGTGGAAGCAGCACATATATTGTATCTTACAGGACTATTGCAACTCTGAAACTATAAAGTTGTGGTTGAATGAATGAGAATCTGATGGAAAAGCTGATGGGTCTTCCCATTTCCTACATAAGCCAGATAGTCACAGACAATTCAGGATAAAAAAGAAAGTTTTACCATAATCGTGTACTGAAGTGCATTTGGGGGGGATTTGGGGAGAATTTACTCAGGCTTCGTTAAAATTGGATTAGTGATTTACGAGAGTTATTATGTGAACAAATTAACAAATAAGCAAACAAAGAAGATGAAAGAATCACAGCGATGCAGTCGATTCTACAAAGTCGCCTGCTGCTGTTTTGGTAAACACACATTCCCAAAGCTAATGAAACCGACAAAACACTGTAATCTTTTGGTCGGTTGTCAGCTTCTGTTTTATCTTTACCTGCGGGGGGCAGAGTGCAGGCCTTCGGGTGGCTGGTGGCAGCCGGCGGGTTCTTCCTGCGAGGAGGACTCCCACCAATGAGATCAGAGTGATGGACCCTGGAGACTGTAGGAGACTGGGGGATGCTGGGGAGAGTACGGGACTTAGCCAGTAGGGGTCTCTGCAGCTTCCTTTCCAGCGACCTGGTTGGACGGCACAGATAAGTCAGTTACGTTGTTTTTACTGTTTACTGCATCCAACAAACACATGCTACCAATTGCATAACAGCCAATGGTGGATACAGTAATCCTTGTATCCTGTAGACTTTAAGATATCACTATGCAATGCAATACCGGCACATGCATGCCAACACCCACTCATACACACTGATACACACACGCAGCTTACTGTTAATGAGCAACAAGAGAGCAGCTGTACTGATCAATAGTGAAATTACTTCCACCTCAAGATAATCAAGCTGAAGGCCATTTGGAACACAACCAACATAAATTGTTTTCTTTCACAGCAGTTGATGCCACACACTCTCCAGTGGGACACCAATCAATAGCCGCAATCACAAGATCGCCTTAATAGCAAATTTGTGACAAGCCACAAGATGTGATGTTAAGTCACTCTCTTTTCTTATTTATGCTGTTTTGTATGTTTTGAGATGGCTTTGGGTGTAAATTAGGGTGGCTACTATTGCAAAAAACAATTATTTTCATTATTCATTAATTTGTAGATTGTTTCGCCAATAATTGTTTCACAATGTTCATCACAATTTCCCAGTGCCCAAATTGATGGCTTGAAATTGCTTCTTTTGTCTAACCAGCAGTCCAACACCCTCAATTACTATCATACATGACAAAGAAAAGCAACAAATCCTTGCATTTTAGAAGCTGGAGCCAGCAAATGTTTGACATTTTTGCTTGACAAATGACTGAAATGATGAATTGATTAACAAAATAGTGAGTGATCAATTTTCTTTTGGTTGGCTAACTGATTCATTGAGTCATCATTTTTAAAGAAGATAGAGTTGTAAGCATCGCCATTACCATAAGTACAAATAGAAGTAACAACCTTTATTTTACTGCAGTGTATCATCACAGCCGAACTGTGTTTCTCCTTAAGCAGAAGAAAGATACATCGTTCCAAACCTTGCAGGCAAGCAGCTGACACGAAAGACAATTCCTAGATTTCCAATATTGCATTACATTACAACAGATGTGATTAATATTACACAAGCGAATCCCTCTCCAACGCCGGCTGTGATCAGCTCGATGTGATCAAATTCAGTGAAACGTGGCCGGCATTTCAGACATCAGAGTCAGCCCGGCAGAAGTGGAGGATGTCTGACCTCGAGACTCTTGCGTGACAAGCCTGGGTCCAGAACACATGATCCTGGGCTGAAAATCAGCAGAGGACATGCGAGCTGAGCAGCCCCAGGCTGATGTGTCCTGATGCTTTCAGTGAGCTGGGTTTTAACCTGCCATTTATTTTGGGAAATAGATGGAGTCGGCTAGTATTAAGAGATATATTTGCTTCAGTTTGATTCTGGCAAAAGCAACAGTGGCAGATGAGGACACTGCACACAAACAAAAGTAATTCAAGTTAATACATTGACAGAACAGCGTGCGTGATTATACCATTATAAGGATTCAGGTGCGTCTCTTTGAATCTTCAAATCTCTCTCTTTATCTGCTGTTGTTTTGTTCTCTCACACACCACTTATTCCTGTTTGCTTCATAGTTTAACTTTTTGGGAAATAGGCTTATTCGCTGTTTTGCCAGTTTGAGTTAGATGTGATGATCGATATCCCTCTCTCATATCTGTCCATTAACTATGAAGCTGGAGCTAGGAGACAATTAGCCTAGCCTAGCACAGAGGAAAGACCCCTTGTTTCCAGTCTTTATGCTAAGCTAACTGAATTTTTAAGGAAAATATATGAGAGTGGCAGCAAGCCCCTTATTTAAAGTAGGCAAACAAGCATATTCCAGTAAGGTTGAGATTTTAGGGAGATTACATCTACAATACAAAACCTTGATGGCATATAAATGTCTCATATTTGGCCAAAGCAGCCATGATACTGGAAATATTAGCATAAGAGCATATTTGATCAAATATCATTAGCTGATGTAAACCAGCTAATTATATATCCTTTAATCAAAGCATGGGATCATATATAATCCAGTAAATGCTTCACTTTACAATAGAGGATTATTAATCATTAATTAATTACTACGAGAATCAAATGCTGCAGCATCATTTAGTTGTATACACATTACACATTGAATGGCAGCCTTCTTAGTGCCAGCATGTATTTGTTCTTCAGTGAAACTCTAAATGTGGCCATCTTTGAGCGAAATACTTGAGTTCTCTCTTTCAACTCCCTCAGGTGTCTGGCTCAGGATGTATTTTCCAGCTTTGGGCTATTTATCACCGGGGAGCTATCAGGCAACAGACAGCCAGCTCTAAGTCAGCACATCCACGAGCTTGAGAAGTAAAAGAACTGACATACAGTATGCCCGCTGTCAGCTAGTAAACTACTCCCCTGATAGAGAAGGTGGGTGTTGCAGTTGTGAATATTTGACCTGGGATCGGCGAATCCCTGAATGAGATTCAAAGCAGAGACACGAAGGACCCAGGCCGGGTCTGATGATGAATAACGCTTTTGTTTTGCTGAATATCAGAAGAAGAGCTGCTAGTGATTGTATACATGCAGGCATACTGTAGCACACTAACACACACACACACACGCACACACACTTTGATGGTAATAGAAACAGGCAGGTCTCTCGCTCCTCAGCAATCCATACTGACTTGCTTGAAAAAGCATTTGCCTGAAGCCAACACACACGCATACACACGCATTGTTGGCATAAGATGAAATAACTCAGGGTCCATCGGTAAACACATGCAACAGCACATACACGCGCGCACACACACACACACCAACATGCACAAACACAGTTGGTGGCCTCCCACCAGCACAACATGATGACAGCACACTGGGCTGAACAGCCGGCCCAGGCCACTCTGACAATTTGGGCCTCACGCATCATACAAACCTGTTGCTAAGAGACTCTGTCTACAAAAACAGGGGGAGAGGAGAGGAGAGGAGAGGAGACAAGAGGGGAGAGGAGAGGAGAGGAGGAGAGAAGACAAGAGGACAGGAGAGTAGAGGGGGAGACGAGAAGAGAGGAGAGCGGAGAAAACGAGGAGGAGAGGAGACGAGAGGAGAGGGGAGGAGAGGAGACAAGAGGGGAGAGGAGAGGTGAAGAGAGGAGAGCTGAGGAGAGGAGAGGAGGAGAGAAGACAAGAGAGGAGAGGAGAGGAGAGGAGAGGAGGAGAGAAGACAAGAGAGGAGTGGAGAGGAGAGGAGAAGGGAGGAGAGGAGACAAGAGGGGAGAGGAGAGGTGAAGAGAGGAGAGGTGAGGAGAGGAGAGGAGGAGNGAAGTTGTGAGCATCAAGTGTACGACATGTTTTCTGCTGCCAAATTTATTATCTCTGGTGCTGCAGTCAAGGGAGGCAACTCACTTTCTTTGTTAGAGTCTGTCTGTGCAAAGTGTGAGACAATAAAACAGGATTTTAGAAAGAAAATAATAACGACAGACAATGAGGTGCTGAAGAGCAGGAAGAAAAGAGGTTTAGAAAAAGATTTATAGGATGATTGTGCGATGGTGACATGCAAAAAATAGATAATGTGTGTATTTGAGGGAGCCCACATGCGAGCCAGACATGTTCTGCACTTGCATTTGAGCACTCATCCTCTGGCTCTTTGGTTTTCTTCCTTCCGTCTCATTCTCTACTTGACTGACAATGAAGAGTGCTCACAAGACTTTGCAAAAAAAAAAAAAAAAAAAAAGCCTCTGTTCTCTCTATCCCTGCTGGCTAAAACACGCCTTTCTTCCTCTTCCACAAGAACAGGTTTTACTGCAACAGATGTACAGCAGTTTGTATTAGTGACCTATTTTAATGCTAGAAGTAGCACATGCAGCCCCTTGATGGTGAAACCGTACTCTGATACCAAAGCCTGTTTCGACACAGCTGAGCAGACTGATGCATGATGGGTTTGCACCCCTCAACCTTCACTCAAGCCGCTGTATCCGTTTTCACATCATCATTAAGGCTGCGCTAAATGAGAATCTGTTTCCAGTGGCTTGATGAATGCTGTATGATGGTGAATGGCACTGTTGTGAGTGCAGCCATAGTGAGAACTCTCCATGGTGCTGAATCAACTTGTAACACACACGCACACACACACACACACATAGTAGTACATGCACATCCAGTGACTCACCAGCCAAACCAGACTGGTAGATAAAAAAATCCACCAGCCAAGCATATTTTTATACCAGCCAAAATGCATATTTGGTCTGACTTCAGTATTTAATTATTCAAAATGCTGCAGTACAAGAACTTGAAGATTATCACAGAGGTACTTGGGGACCTGGTTGATTTGCTGATGACAATTAGTTTATCATTTTTTATAGACATTTTTCATTTTTAAAATCTGCCTATTTAGAAATGAATGGCATTTGTTTTAGCATCAGATTATCCAAAATGCTATGACAGATCAAAGCTTGACATAATGATAAGAGTTTCCTGAGTTTATGAGATGAACCCAAATGCACCATAAAGTCCCTACTCCTGTGTGTGTGTGTCAAACTCCAACGCAGACAGCAGAGGAGAGTGAAGTTAATTTCGGACCTTGTGCCCATCCTCATAAAAGTGTCTTTGGTACAAGAGACCGAAGTTTTCATTCTGCTATTATTAATATTTAACACAGACTGAAACAATTCTGACTAATGAGTACGATATATCTTCTCCTTTTTTAAAAAAAAAATAAAAAATCTTTTTCTAAATCCAATCTTAAACTTTCTCCTACTGCTACATCAGCACTAATGAATGTTCCATTTATTAATGTAATGCCTCTTCTGAAGCCAGTTAAATAGCACATGGTTTCTCATTCATAAGCCAAATGTGCTGCTTGGTACTGAGCCATTCATTAAAACTCTTATTCAGTATTAATGTGTTCTCACTGTGATTGGATGCAGATGTGTGTGTTTGCGGGGGGGGGGGGGAGGTTTTGTATCGCCATGCTTTTCTTTTTGCTTCTCTCTTAACACTTCTTCTGTCTTTTCTATAGGCAATTTCTAGCCACTTCCTTGCATTTCCTTTCTCTTCATTTTACACCTTATCTTTCATTATTTTTCCCCACATTCTTCACTTTTTTGAGACGTCACCTTTGCCACCGAGGCGGATATTCAAAAAGTTGTAATCTACAGATAAAAACCTTTATATATCTGCGCAGGGAAGACACAGACAATTCTCAGGAGGTTGGGAGAAACAGGATTGACCCCATGAGGCGATAGGAGATGGGCAGATTAACCTCTGTCTTTATCGTTCAGTGATTCAGCAGACATCGGCCCGAGGAGTCACTAGACTGAATAGATGAATGAAGCGGCTTCGAGCAGCTTAAGTGAAAGGAAGGAGCAAGGGTCAGCCATTGTGGGCTCGCAGATCTATCCCTCTACATTACAGGATGATGGACACAATGTGTTCATTACATTACTGATTGGTCATCACTCATCATTCATTACGGGCTGAGCGCCTTGTCATCATTCATTATGGCTGTACCCCAGAGAGGGCGCGGTTAGTGCCTACCCATTGCAAAAAAAAAAAAAAAACCTGCTGAAACTACAGTCTTTTTGAAGTAAATTTGCATGTCATCTATAATCATGCTCCTTCACAGCAAAACAGAGAGACTTAAAAAGAACTATGAGTAAGTAGAAAAATGAGCAGAGCTGGGCTGCTGAGAGCAAAGTTATGGAAGAATAGCCAACACGACGACTTATCAGGCTAAAAATAATGGACACGCTGACATATTTTCTAGCATTTCAATGTCATTTAAAGTGGAATTTTCTGCAACAAAGACGACTGCGAAGCTGAATAAGAGCTCAAGCTGTAATTAAAATGTTACAAATATCTCAATGAAATCTGACAGGAGTGAAATTTTGACAGTTTTAAGGTCAACGGAGGCGTGAATACTGTACAGTGTGAGTTTTTGACGATTCTAAATTTAGAGGCCAGGTCATTAATTAGTCTCAGTAGAAGGTGGCAGATGACGTGGGTACTGCTAGACAATATTGAAATGATCGAGAGAGGTGATCATTAAGGCCACGAACATGATTTCAATTCAGTCACGCTCTATCTCAGCACATAAGACACACATACATATATGCATCATGGTAAAACATAAGTCTCTATGCTCATGACTGCAGTAACTTGTGACTCTTTCTGCACTTTTGTTCCTGCTCTGATTCCATCAGAGACAAAAAATGGCAGAGCAAAGGTGTCCTGGTCCAAAATCTACAAACAGACTTGTCACAACTCTGATACCCAAACCCCCTCTGGCTCCTTCTCGGTGGATGTCACAGTACAGAGAGAGCAGGCATGAGAGAAAAAGGGGCGACAGATAAGGACAGAGAATGATAAAAAAAAAAAAGAAGAAGACAAGACAAGACAAGAAAGACTGAAGTCAGAGCAGAGAAAAGATGGGAAGAGATGGAGGGGCGTAGGAAGAGGGTGGCTTGTGAGAAAGAGACAGTGAGTGGGTGAGACAGAGACAAAGACACTGTGGGGATGAGAGAGATGCTGGATTTGTAATGGCAGGGAATCTGAGAGCTTTTTTTGTACCGCACGTCCACCCACGTTAGCACTTGTGCTGTGAGTGAATGATATGAGATTTGATGGACATTATTTCAAAGTCTAGAGTATAGTGGCAGCGGTGGGAGTTTATTACACTATTCTGATTTGTACTTTCATCTTGGTTATATAATTTAACATCAGCTCGCAAGCAATTTGATGGAATTATTGTCGAAGCTCTGGATTTTTTAAAGGTTCACTTTCAGGACAGAACTGGGAAGGAAAAAGTGACATGCAGGACTTGTGCGAATGAGTTTGTTAGAACCTAGTTAAGTCCCAAATTAAGTGCAGCTTCTATTTGAGCAAAAATTCAACATCCATGAGAAAGGTGTATCAGGCATCGTCACATCGACACAGAGGAAAATCCCAATCACACATCATCATGGTTATATTTAGACGTGAACGTAGTTAAGATGAAACATGTTTGCGTCACAAACTTTTTTAAATTTAGCTACTTTGGTGGTAGACTGGAGAGTGGAGGTTGTTGCTTCAAATCCCAGACTGTCTGGGAGTGTGAATACCTTCCCCTGTTCAACAGCTACTGCTCAATCTGCCCTTGAGCAAGGCACTTACAGAAACCCCTACATAGTCTGCTGTTGTGGTCTGTCGTGGTCATGATTGCGCATGTTTAAAATGATCCGATCTTTGTTTATTATACATTTGATAGTAATTAAAGTATCAAAGCAATAAAAGAAAAAACACATCTACCATCATTATTTTAACCCAAGGTTGGACATACTTTTCAATTGTGGACCATTAATGCAGTGTACGTCCACTAAAAGTGCTTGTTTCTGCCACTGACAGGCCCAGATTGTATTATTATGTTTTATTATGGAAAGGAGCCCTACAGAGATCAACCTTATCATTAAGAAGTAAGAGCCTTTAAATCTAAACTAGAAACAAGGTTACATCACTCTCGTCAAGGCCACCAGACTCCCTTTACCTCCTTTCCACTGGTCCAACAATCACCAACCCTGGTTTGGTTGAAATAAACCCTTACTTCACAGAGACAGGAGTGAGACTCAGGTCGGACATCAGTGAAGCAGCGGGGGAAACAGCATGTACAGACAGAGTATTTTCACATCTAACACCTGCACTGTTTTCAGGTTGATAATTTTAAAAAAGGAAAAAAATACTATTTTGTGTGTCTTGGAATTTTGTTTTATTTTTCCTGTGGTGTCAAAAGACATATATATTGTATTGTTTTTTTATATACACGAATATTGTATTGAAGTTTAAAATTCTGGTCTTGTGACAACACTATGTGAGACAATGTTGCTGGAGAAGAGAACAACGTGCACTAGGTACACTGTGCCCAGAAAAGCTCTCCCTCTTTCTGCCTCCCCTTCTCCTCCATATGTAGAATATCGACTTGATCCTCACCACTTCTATCTATAGAAAAGCCTCTGTATTGAATGATGCATCAGTGGGAAGAATCCATAGTAGCCAGCACCATGCCTGACAGCACACGTCGACTGCACCTCCACACTTATGTAACACATGCACATGCTTACAGACACATGCTTACATGCGCAGACACACACTCATGTATACAAACACCTGTACGCCTGACAGTCATGTCTGTGTGCAGACACGCAGAAATACACTGATGGAGAATATTTCAACAGTAAGTTAGACAAACCTGCATTCTTATTGACTTCTGATTGAAGGGACTAATGTTATATTTTCACTCATTTGTATGTGATATTCATGTCAAATATATTGGTTAAATTGTGACAAAAATACTATAGAGACACAGTATGTGATGAATAATACCATCTTTTCTAGACACAGCATGAAAGCATGTCCATTTTGTTGCACAAAGAGAAACACAAGGACGTGACAACCTCACAGCCACAGAGACAAATGCATAGTGTGCCATGCACCCATGTAGCCTGGCACATACCTGTGCACAGACACAGACGCACACAGACACACAAGCACGGGTTACCTGGCCTCTGCCACAGTGCAGCAGTAGCTGCCGCTGCGCTGCGAGCTCCTGCCCACCCGCAGCTCCTCTTGAGACTTACGGCGACTAAAGTAGTCTGTGAGTTTCCCAAAACTCGCCATCTTTCCTCCTCCTCACCTCCACCTCCCTGTCTCCCTTCTGCCTTCTCTCCCCTTTGATCCGTTCAAATGGAAAAAACAAAAAAAGGTTTCTGGTTCTGTTCTGCAAAGCTCCTTGGCAAACGACCTCCTGACTTACTGTCTGCCTTCTACCTGGATTCAGCGTCTCAGCGTCAGCCGAGGGTCCGAGTCTCCCTGCGCTCCCTCATCCCTCTGGTGCACAGCACTTAATGTGCGAGAGAACAAGCCGAAGCCCCGCTCTGCCTTTTCTCTGCCTCTCTCCCCCCTTTTCGATCGGTCGCCACTGCGTGCAGAACGCACACACACACACTGACTCTCTCAAAATAGTAACGTTTGTAACTGCCTACCAATCGACACAGCAGGAGGAGTGCCTCCACGGTGGAGAGCAAACAAGAAGGAGGAGAGAGAGAGAGAGGTGGCGGCCGAGCGTCAGTCGTCTTGTGTGCTGGAGAAGGCAGAGCTGGTGGGAGAATATGAGCTGCTATGATGCTTGTATCTAAGCCCACCCCCCTCTTTCTCTCTCTGTGTCTCTCTCTGTTTTTTTAACGTATATTGTCTGTGTTGCTCGCTCTCTCGCCCTCTCTCTCTCTCTCTCATGCATGAATTCTTTCACACGACCGTTCGACTCTCAGTGAGCACACACACACAAGCGTCGATCAAAGCCGGAGAGCAGGTGGCAATGGTTGAGCTTTGTGTGCATCAGTCTGTCTCGCTCTCTCTATCTCCATCTCTCTCACACACACACACATTCACACATATTCACACAGAGACTCACATTCAACCTGAAGTGCACCTGCTCCTCCAACCTTAACTTCCTGTTTGCTTGGCCGCATGTTTGTTTGTTTGTTTGTGTGTGTGTGTGTGTGTACAAGGATAGCTCTCTCTTTAACTTTTAGTTCGCCAATAATGAAAAACAAGAGATTTGACCAGAATGAAAAGAGGATTATGGGTAGACAGAGGCAATGAGGGAATGAGGGAAGGAAGGAAGGGAAGCGCACAAAGAAGGAGGGAAAGGAGGTATAGCGGGAGGGCTCTTGAAGAGCTCATTAGTGTTTGAGTGTGTGTGTGTGTGTGTGTGTGTGTGTGGCTCCCTCCCACACATCCAGACACCATACATGCAGGCATTCCTCTGTCTGATGCCAGTCTCGTTCTCACTGTTTCTTATCCACTTTAGATATAGGTGGCCATGTCCTCTTCTCTTCTCTCTCTCTTCCTGCTTTCACTGTCAAAAACCTCTTGGTTGCACCTTTCATTCATTTACCTCTCCTCCCATTAGCTGACATGTAAAGTACATCATGCTGACTTGAGAAGATGCACATCAATAAATAAATATGAAATGTAAGTGTACTACATGTACAATGACATGCAAAAGTGTGGGCACCCCTGGTTAAAATTTCTTTCGCTGTGAAAAGAGAGTAAAAGATGACCTGATTTCCAAAAGGCATAAAGTGAAAGATGACACTGGCTTTAATATTTTAAGCAAGATCACTGGATTTTCAGGTGCTTTCAGAATCACTGTCCTGTTACAGAAGCCATCCTCTTTTCAGCTTCTATTACAGACGGTGTGATGTTTGCTTCCAGCATCTGGTGCTATTGATTGAATCCATTCTTCCCTCTACACTTCATTTCTAGCGTGAGTGGAATGAACCCACAAGTTTTCTGTCAATAAACGAATCAATTAATGAAGAGTTTAGTTTAGAGAAGTGGCGGTAAAAGAGTAGGAGACAACACTGCTAAAATGAAAGTGGACAAAATTGAGTTAGAAATAACTCGTCTTGCACTTTGGGAGGAGGATGAGAAGTATGACATTTTGACATTACTCATTGGGAAGATACATCCCTCAAAGTGCTGCGATTTGTCTCTGATACTAAGAGGGGTTGCACTGTGTGCAAAGCAGAGCACTTTGTGTGACAGGCAGCTGAAGTGCAATTGGTTTCAGCGAGAAAAAAGGAGGCTTCATTCACAAACACAAGCAACATGTTTGGAGAAGACACACATGCAAACAAACCAGTGAAAACACCTGAAAAATGACAACGCTCTGAAGTGTGACCACTGTACAGTTATTGGTAGCAGCCTGTTGAGCTAGGTGAAAAAGAACAAATAAGATGTTTTTATAATACCAAGAAAAAGCACATCCGGTTTTATTAAAAGCTGCATTTAAATCAGAATAATTTCAAAGCGATGCATGTAAAAGAATTTGTCTCAGTATCTGGTGCATATTGAGATTTTACAGATTATGTGTCTATTTGTGTGTTTGTGTGTATCTATATGTGTGTGTTCTGCTTCTGTTTGCCGCGCTGCGATCCCACGCTTGCAGTTAATGTTGTGTGAAAGGTGTGGGCTGTGTGAGCTTTGCAGGGTCCTGAGCTAAAGAGTTCAGCGTATTGATCAGCCTCTGCCGTCTCTCCCTCCTTCTCGATCAAAATTCTCTTCACTCCCTCGTGATTTGCACGACCCCTCCCCCATCTGCCCATTGATCGGAGAAGCGGCGTGGTCCGACTACATCGCCCAGGAGGCATAGTAATATTTTGAATCCCTGGTTAGAAAAAGCAGGGCGAGTCAGAGAGAGAGAGAGAGAGAGAGAGAGGCAGAGGATACCAAAGAAAGAGATAGAGACAAATTAGGTGAATATTAATGACTCTTAAAATCTCTGCATTCCTCTTCCTCGCGGACACCATCATATTATTCTTCAATAGAGCTGCAGTGTTACAGCAGTGGGGGTGTATGCATTTGCAATATGGATTCATCAATATTATCTATGTGCATCCTGTGCTGCTGCATTTCAGTACTCTCTGTGTTACCAGAACTAATTCCAGCACATTTATTGTACTGCACTGAAGCTGCACATTTTCCCCCCTTTTTCAAACACACAGGGAACATAATGTGAATGCTTGAGATAGCTGTAATTTGTGAATGCTTCTGTGTTTTTTTTCTAACCCCTAGGATAAGGAATAATACCACATTTAGTCTGAAACACTGCTGTTACCCATAACTGCAGTAGGGACAGTGAAAGATTAAACATATTGGATAAAAAATATTGTCCATACTCTATATACCTAGCACAAAGTCAGCCTATGTATATGCGTAATACTGAGTTAAAGACACTGCTTGAATATTCCTAGGAATCTTATTTTGAAATGATTTTATCAGTCCTGCACTCATTGTGTCACAAGTCTCACCTTATTTTAGGGGGTGGGGAATAAAACTTTTATGATAAATGAGGTTTCCTGTTTTAAATAGCTGGATGGATGGAAGAGTCAGTCAGGCAGACAGAGAGTTGGAGTTTAGAGGATGGAGGGAGACATAGTGAAAGAGAGTGAATCTTGACCAAAAAAGGATACAGCAGCAACAGAGCGCACAACAAGCCTCTGAGGGGAATTTACCACCAGAGAGAGGAAGAGCCGTGCTCAAAGTATTGACAACCCGGGCCTCTTTTTGCCTTTAGTCTGCATTTGGCTGATGAATAAATCATATACTGTTATTTTCAGGGGCTATTTTCACTCAAACACACAAAAACATCCTAACTTTGGCAACATCCATTTGGGAACACAATACTTGGCTCGAGAGAGCTGAACTAAAAATGGAGATGAGGTCATGTGTGGACAGTCACCAAGAAGTAAATGCTGAATAATTCAATCATGATAAAATATTATTCATGACTTACTAATTCAATCAGCTGTCTAAACACACAGTGTGAGGTAGCTCATTTCAGGTTTTGGGCCACCTGAGTGTTGCCACAACAATCTGGTTTTCATTCACAACTGTAAGCTGTCACAACACAGAGGTGAGGAAACTGATAGAATCATGAAGTTTAACTTTTAACTTCCATCGACTTAGCCATGCAAGCAACAATCCCCTGACCCCTCTGTTGGCCTGGAAATGGTAAAGTACCATGTGTCTCTTCCTCTACACATATCACCAGCTACTGGAGCTGCTGGTGCAGTCATCGGAACATGATCCTTTCCTGAACCAGGTCTCTCTGCTGTACCTCAGTATCAGCATCACGTATAGTGTATTTTGGCCAATAAGTATCAAGAGATTACTGTATTTTTGCTTATTTTGGCTTTTTAAAATGTTGTGCTCAGTACATACTGTACAACCTCAATTCCAAAAAGGTTGGGATTCTATGTAAAGCATAAAAAAGTAGAAAGCAATCATTTTCAAATGAACTGTGAATTACATTTTATGAAGTGCTCCAGAGCCCATGTTGTAATATTCTTTATACAATCAAGTGATGAACCTTGCCCCATCCTGTCTTGCTCACATCAAATTGAGAATAGACATTTACAAAATCAATGAAGTTAATGAGGCCAAACATTAAATATATTGTTTTTGTGCTGGTTTCAATTCAGGATATGTCAATTCATCAAGGTTTGTTTCATTTATGTTTTAAACAGAGTCCCAAGTTTTTAGGAATTTGGGATGAAACTTGGTGACAATTTTTAATCATGAAATCTATGGGATCTTTGTCAAAAATGTTCATTTTCGTTATACAAGACAGAAAATTTGATAGATATCATCATCTGCGAAATCCTACATCTGTCAGGCTATAATACAGCACACGTGTAATCATAAAATCAATATCGACTTGACACACTGAACACTGTGAACATAAATATTCACCACAGACTCAGTCTGCAGACACCTTGATACATCACTCCACTCCACAGCTCATTTGACAGCACAGAAACAGCCAGCCATGGAGAAAGTGAGAGACAGTTTAAGAAAGCTTCTTCCTGTAATTACTGTGGCAGCACTCAGCAGCTTTCCCCTGCTGGGATTAGGCAGACAAGACCATTCACAAGACACACACACACACACACACACGTACACACCCAGAATCTAAGTTATTCACAGTAAAATGAACACCATCATTTTCAAGCACACCGGAAGAATATTATATCCTCGTGGAATGACAAGCACCCTCCGTAGAACCACACACACACACAAACACACACACAGACACACACACACACTCAGACACACCACTCAGTGAGGATGAACACTGCCACTGTCTTTATGAGTCATCGGTAAAGGCTTTAGGATAATCTCCCTCTTACTGTGCCTGTGTGTGTGTGTGTGTGTGTGTGTGTGTGTGTGCTGCAGGCTTGACATCCCTGCTTCTACCCCTGCCTGTGACCACATCATCACCTCTTTTAACTTTCCTTTCTTTCTTCATTTCTCGTCATCAGTCAAGTTTTTGGCTGAGAGTTTTTGGATCTTGTGCACACAGGATGTAAAGTAAATCAGAAAGGTTAAATTGGCAGCTTGATTCTGACGCTAATTACAACCAAAGCTACCTTTACCTTTAACTTTTTCCATCATGACCCCTTTTGGAAAAACAATCCAATTTAGTAGCAGAAGACCTTCAAGCTGAAAAGTAAATGATAGAGTTGAGGGATAAACACAGTATCTTTCTATGAATTACAATAATAAATAAAAAAAAAACTTCCCTGTAAGCTTATCCAGCTTTTTGGCTGTGCATCATCCATCCTACACTTATTCCTACACATATGCAGTCGCATGGCCTTTCAGCATCTTTCAATTCAGCTTCACAGAGAATTGTTAAGAATTATTGACATGCATGCATGTGTGTGTGTGTGTGTCTGGTACATTTTGTATCCAGCTCAAGGGGTGAGAGAGGAACAAACAACAGCTGGGTTCCGCATGAATCACATTCGCTGCTGACATATTCTGTATTAGCAAAGAGGACACTCCAGGGATATAAAATCCACATTTACATACACATGAATGTGTGCATACATATGCATACGTTTATCTTTATCGGACAAGAGAGGAAGCACTCGTTAAAGCTAATGGAGCATTAGCCCGACAACAACTGTATTATACTTAAAATCATCTCTGCCCTTGAGCTCCGGGTCATAATGATTTCTGTCGAGTTTCAATCACGACTTGTAAATGAGGACAGAGGTTATAAAAGTGATGTCGTTAGCCGTGTACTTTCCCCCGATGTAATTTGTCTTCTCTTAAAGTCAAAGTCAGGGTTTTTCAAATGTGAAAAAATGATCTGCTGCACAATAGGCCTTTTAAACAGCACAAAAATTGACACATTACACCAGAAAAAGTTAAGGGGCGGCTGTAGCTCAGGAGGTAGAGTGGTCGTCCACCAATCGGAAGGCTGGTGGTCTGATCCCTGGCCCCATATGTCAATGCATCTTTGGGCAAGATACTGAATCCCCAAATTGCTCCCGATGGCTTTTCTATCGGTATGTGAGTGTATGTCGCCTTTGATAAAAGAGCTAAATGAAACTGCCAAAGGTAAGGCCACTTTGGGGACATTGTCATAAAAAACTAACATTGTTAATCTTATTAGTTACACCTGCACTTTTCCTGCAATAAGGAGCCAAAACGTCCTCTATGAGAAAGGCCAAAAGTCAAACCTGGAAAATGTCAATTAAATCCACTGTGCATTTGGTGGATACATTTTGGTATTTACAGAGGGCAATGTCAGCTGTAGTTCATAGAGAATAATTATGGTCAAATGATCTTTTCAAGTGGTTGATCATTTTTGCTGGAAACGACAACTGAGAAACATTAGAAGCAGCAGTAGGAGAGTAAATACACTGATGGCAGAGTTTCAGAACAAAACACAACTCTCAAGCATTGATATGAGCTGTATGTTTTCTTTTTCATTGAGCATTTATGAGGGGCTGTCTTAATATACTCTTTTTCTTCACATGATAAAGGCGTTTTGTAATGTAATGCTGAATAAAATCTCACAGCTACGGGAACTGTGTTAGTTGATTTTAAAATGTTGTCCTCATGCTGTAACCAATGGCTGCTTGAATACAGGAAAAAATAAAATAGCATGCTTTGGAAAATAGTTAGCAGAAATGTACATCAGATTGTGTCAACTGTCAAATGATCAAACATGTCTGTGGAAGTCCATCTTACTCTGGCTCAAAGGAAAGTTTGAAGTATGGGCACAGGAAACAAATTCCCAGGAAACTATCTGAGAAATGTGAGAGAGTTGAAATGTCTTGGTACCATGATCTCTGCTCACCTTCGAGCAATGTTCAAAACCTTAAAGTTGGCTCATCAGAGATTATATTTTTTTTTTAAGAATGTGAGTTTCAAGGGAACATGTGCTCCACTTTTACCCATCAGCTGTGAAAGGTGTGCAAACTTTCTCCATCACAGTTTGACTTGGCTGCTGTTGAAAACAACGCATTAGAGAGAATACTTGAGACAGCGTAGAAAATTATTGGCATCCCCTTCCAACTCCCTCTTCAATTTATACAATCTCAGCTTCACCAAAAGGCTCTGAATATTGTTAGGGATGGTTCTCATCCAAGATCTCTTTGAGGAAAATGCCCTCAGGGAGGAGATAGAGAAAGCTTCATTCTAAATGTGAGAGCTTCAAAAGAAGAACATTCCCTGAGGCTACTCAACTCTTCAGCACTAAACCTTTGGCACTCTGTGGTACATGTTAGGAGCTTGTTCTCTCCTCTGTTCGTATAGATGTTTTTTTCAATCAATCTATTTATATTGTGGGTTTATCAGTATGCTGTTTTCTATGTTGTCCTGTTCTTCACTTGCATTGTGAGCTTGTAAGTAAAATATTTGCTATTGTGGCAAGTTAACATTTGTTTAAAACTTATATTTTGAATAGATTTCTGCTCTTTAAAAGGACTAACCAAGCACTGTTCTATTAATACAGTTGCACACAGACAAACACATGGGCAAGCATGCACACAGACACACACACACACACACACACACACACACACAGACACCACAGTGGAAGAGACATATTTCTCTAAATTAATCATCTTCAGAGAGAAAAATGGAAATGCTCTGCCTGGAGGACTTGGAACCAGATGCCTATATATCTCTTCCTCTCTCTCTCTCCCTCCATTACTCCCGTGCCTCCCCTACTTTTCCCACCTGGTTTCCCATCTCTTCCTCCCTCCCTCTATAACATCACCCTGCCACTCCCAGCCTGCATAATGCCGGGTCAGACATACTATTTAGAAAGCTTTTGGTTCTGAGGGCTGGCCTGAATAAAAGATGAGGAGATGTAAGTATTGACTTTGAACTTCTCTTTAACTCTCTTTACCTCCCCAAACCCTTGACCTCTAAAATTGCTGATGAATCATCACTTCCAGGATGCACGGTAAAAACTTGATGTTAAAACCACACTCATGTCCAATTATGTACCAATCACAAGAATGAGTATTTAGTATTTAGTGCTGTCAAAGTTAACAATTTTTTAAATTTTTGTGATAAATTTGAATCATTTAACGCAATTAATACAGCTGTATTTTGTTTACTTCCTGTGGCAGCTGACCTATGACCTGATGGCATCAAGCTTTGACATGTCACCTTAAAACAAAACACCCTACCAAAACTATCTCCACAGGATTTTGCTAATCTATATGACAACATTATGTTAAGGCTATGTTGTGATCATGGTCAAGAATGGACAATGAAGGAAGAGTTAACCACATGTGATTTTAAATATAAACATATTAAACTTTAAGGGTTTGGGAGTGTAAATATTCCAAAGGAGCCAATTCGTCTTCCAGTCTTCTTCTCTTCTCTCTCTTAAAAAGTCCTGTTCTCAGCAGTGGTTTTCCAGCTTAATCCCCAGTGATTAGAGAGCTAATCAATTCTTCTTGCGGAGGGGGGGTTCACTGAGGTGTTTAGGTGTAGCTTACACATAGGCACACAAGCTCTATAGCAGAAGTAAGAGATCGTCCTTTACTGGGCTAAAGCCAGTGTGTCGGTGAGAATCCAGTGTGTGTGTGTGTTCAAGTGTCCTACACACTAAATCTCCTACAGCTCTCTTGGTTCTCAAGGTTTGGTTTTGTAAAGTTCAGAGTCAGTATCATGCAAGCAGCTGTGTCTGTGTTTTGATGTTTAAACAATTGACTACAGACAGGTTTCCGTAGTGTAGTGGTTATCACGTTCGCCTCACACGCGAAAGGTCCCCGGTTCGAAACCGGGCGGAAACACATCTCTATATTTTAACAATTAAATTTATCAAGAATTTCCTCTGGCATTAATACAGTTCTTATCTTATCTTAACTATAAATTTTACACTATAATATTTACACTAAAATCACTGCTAACATTTTCTACAAAACATGCTCAAGTGTCTTTTTAATGGTGTTTTTCTATCTTCCAGACAGCAACAGGATTTCATTCATTTCACTATGCAATAAACTAAACTTCCAATAATGACAAAAATCATGCCACTCATTAAGAATATGTGGTAGATGCAGCTTCAACGTTAAGCAGATCTGGCTACCACCTCAACAGAATCAGCATAGGTCGAAAGGTCGCATCCCTATCACTGATTCTTATAAATCCTCATAGAAAGTTCAATACATTTCTGAGATACAAACCCCTCACAACTGTTTCTTCACCAAAATATACTATCTCTTACATTGCTGTCTCTTCCTGTCAATCAAGTGACTGATGCTCAATATGTTGACTGCAAACTGTTTTTGCTTGTCTCTCACATAAACATCTCAGAAGACCATTTCACTCCACGCACACACACGCATGCACACACTGTTTTGATGGAAGCCGACCACTGTTTCTGTTTTTGCTCATGTCTGATGTCCAGCCGACCGCCCTCCATGATTCATTATACGACAGTTCAGTTGGGTTTGAACCGCGCTGTGTCATTCCTCATTGTCATCATTGTGTGGAGAGTGATTAGGCTGCCGCTGCTGTATGTATTTGTGTGTGTGCGTATATGTGGAGGCGGTACATTCGGCGTGAGGTGAGCGCTCCATTGGCAGCGCTACACAACGCCACAACATAACCAGAATCTGTTTTTGGATGAGTGAATCGTGTTTTGGAACAAAGCTCCAGACACAAGCACCAAAAAATAGAATGACAAGAAAGAGATAACAATGAAAAGGATCAAGGACGTGTTAGTCTCTGTGTGAGTGTTTGTAGAAGGTTTTGACAGTGTGCTGAGATCATGTCTATCTGCATACACAGACATGAGATCTTCCAGCTATGCTGTTTGCACAGCCTTGTAGAATCAGAGGCAGTCACACACACACACACACACACACAAGCACGAGCACACAGGCACACAGCTATTCCCTGTGAGGCAGCAATAATCTGTCTTCTAAACTCAAACGCATGCAGCAGCCTTCTGCTCAGCATGAATGCATAGTGATGAGCGCAACATAAACAGACACCTCAAGGACTGAACTGTGGTGCAGATCAAACAAATCAACAGGGCGGCAGGAAGTGAAAAAACAAGGCCCGAGTGGTCGCTGACGTCACCGTCATTAATCAAAACAAATCCTGAACCTGACCAGGAAGCTTCAAGTGTTCCCTCAGACAGCAGCTACTTTGTGAATGACGTGTTCATTTCACACCGAGCCTGTTTATTCTGAAGGACCAGAGGAGGTGGTGTGTTAAAGTGGAAAGTGTTATTTTTGTGATTTGGTTATAGGATAAATATTGAGAAATCGTATTTATAAATGGACCGTGCTATTGCTATTAAAATGGTGATTTGGGGGGAAAAGTCGTGTAAGTCACAAAGGATTTAGGGAGAGCTGGAGCATCCATGAATCATCTTTAAAAAAAAAAAAAAAAAAAAAAAAGATGTAAATTGCTGCAGTGTAAAAGCCCCAAGTATTCAAATCAACTTGTTTGTGCACCCTGGCATTCTCTCAGTCTGACAGCTCAGCCCCAAATGACCAATTAGGGCCCTTCTAGTTACCTGCTCACTGCGACAGATACTATTTACTCAGCTCATCGGCGCCAAGATTACAAAATGAAAATGTTAACTCCACTTCTCAAGTGGTAGACTTGTCATACACTTGCACAACATGATGAAAATCCACACAAACACACAAAGCGCGCAAGAGCCTAATGATATTTGTGACAAGCACTATCTTATTCTTTTTCTTTACTTACTTTACATCACTGTCCAAAATGGAAGCATTTGTTTTAGATTTTAACATGTCACATGATGTTTTGAAGAGTCTGATTTCCAGGTGACAGGTCTCTAACATCAACCCCTCCCCACCTCTGGTTCCCTTGAAATGCTGATATACTGTGTAAAATCCCCTAATAGACTGTGGCCATTACCTCTTCAAACAGCTGAGACTTCAATTTCCCTACACTGATTTCTTTATATGCTGTGTGAATAAATCTAATGTCAGGGCCCCCTGATCAGATTGCTGCCAGCTTAACCTCGGTGGAAGTAATTCAATCTCCAGAAAAAGAGACTGGTAAATTTGCTCTGGCCAGCTGTTCCAGCCAAATGATGCTGATGTGTACAGAGACAAAGAGGGAAATTAAGGAGCTATTAAAAGCTTCCAAACACTGCCGCACAACGGCCATATACTTTATTTGTTGCCCGAGGCAGCCATTTTTAAACCTTAGATTAAGCCTTAAAAACAGACTTCATGTTGGTTTGTAGACAGTGCATAAGTCTCATCAAGCGCTGCTCCAGTATTCAGTGAAGAACGGCCCTGCGATCACGTAACAGCTCCATCAGTCACGTGGAATCCAGCACAGTTTAAGTCCCTGACAGCATGATGACACCTTTCCCCACGGGCGCATGAATCATCTACCGTAGGCGATCAGTTTACACACATTTCACAATCCAATGACAAAACACAAGACCGCAACAGCTTAAACACATGAAACTGACGAAAACTTTCAGATCATCATGACAAATGACATAACATGAAAATTAGAACTCCCCTCCTCAAAAACTCTAACTGTGAACATTTGTCTTGATCTCTGAAGCAATATTTGCCTTAAAATGTCATTCAGTATTATGATAGCGCATGGTAAACTACAATGCTGAAACAATTTGTTGATTCATTGATTGGTCAATTGACGGAGTATTAAATGTAAATAATTTTGATCGCAACTTTATTGTTTAAGACATTAATCAAACAAAAAGGTCCCACAGCCTCAAATGCGAGGACTTGCTTGTTTCCTCATTATTGAATAAATATTGTGCGGTTCTGTTTTTCATTGTTTGTCATTTTCGGCATGACACTGAACTCTCAGAAATTGTGAAGGGCATTTTTCACTTTCTCTCTTGCATTTCTTTTCTTGACATTAATGAAAATAATTGTTATCTGCAGCCCCAGATGACTTTTGGTTAATTTCATCCAATTTTGTAGTCAATGTACAAAATGTCTGTACAAATGTTTCCAGCAGTGGTCAGTGTGAATCTTTTTCGAATGTGTTTCTCCATTAATGATTCCAGGAATGAGAGTTACAAAATATACTGTATTCTCTTGATTATATGCCATTTTTGGTCGACAGGGATTTTTTGTATGGTCATGGGGTTTTTTGGTGGCTCAAGCATAATTTTTCTTTTTTTTTTTTTTTTACAAAGAGATGCATGAAGAGATGAAAGGGAAAACCCCATAAGGACTCTAAACGCTATATTTAGCTGCATCAATGTCAGTCTCAGTCTCAAAGCAATGGTATTGAATCCCATAGGAATAACTGTACCATGGCAAATTGGATATGTGAACATCTGAAGTTCCCCTTTACATAATTGCGGTTGCGATATTTGTGAGTCAAGCGAAATTGTGATGCAGAGGTAGAAGAATTATGAGGCTTGTAGAGCCCCACTGCCATGAAGCTGTCACCATAGCCCCATTAGCTGTCAAGCCATGACAGACTGTGTCATGGTATATTAAACACTACAATCTAATACTGAGCTACAGGTCCTTCAGGAACATCTCATTCATTTCATATATGCATGCTCCCCTTTTTGTGTGTTCTACTATTAGAACGAATATCCACTTCGGCAAATGAGTCTCTCAGGAGTTCAAAACTGCATGTAAAAGATGTTTGAGATGAGACATTAAAATGAAACGGCACTGTCGCCCACTCTCCCAAATTTTTATGTTTGAAATACTGTTGCACTCACTTTGCTGCTGCAGCTCATTTACGAACTGGCAACATCAATCAAGTAACAGAAAAATGTTGTTGTTTTTTTTTAAATATCAGCTTAAAGTTTGTGAAATATGATGCTCTTAGGGTTGTCAACATCAAATTCACATGAAGATTATAAAAAATTATCTTTCACTCTGGGAACTCAACCTTTCATGTTAGAAACAAATGGTTGTGTCTCCCTCTAGTGGTTGAATTCCCACCACTGTGAACTCAATTTACCCCAAATACCAGAATCGTCCTCATCATTATGCTTGGCCTTATCTTATCGAGGCTGCGTCAACAGAACAGTAATTGGAATGTACCAAGTGTCAAACAATTACTGGTTCTGCTTCTCGCTCTTTATCTGAAAAAGACAAACTCTATTACAATTATGTTGATTATTATAAATAGTAGTGTGTGTGTGTGTGTATTTGTGTGTGTGTGTGTGTGTGTGTGTGTGTGTGTGTGTGTGTGTGTGTCTATGTACTTGGGCACAAAAAGAGCTAGGAAGGACAGATGTGTGACATCAGCTGGTGAAGACAGACATACAACAAACACACCACAATGAACATCCACACACTCCAGTTTGTCTGACAACAGAGAAGGTGTGCGCTTGTGTGCACATGTATACAACTACAAGAACAAGTGTATATATGTGTGCACTTGCATGGGGGTGCATTTATATCCCCTTTCCCTGTTGCAATGACTCACCAGTGAGTCACAGGCCAGGGAGGAGAGTTGCGCAAGTCAATAACCCCTCTGTGCCACTCCACTGTTCGCCACGGTGCAGCGGCAGGTCGGTGGCGTAACCTCATCATTAAGAGAAAGCCAGTCAAGTTGGCATGGGAGCCGAGGGGGGGGTGTCGGATAATTAGGCGCATGATTCAACAATCACTGATGTGTCACGGTCAATATAAGACGCAATATACTGTAGATGAATGGTTTGACTTGACAGGCTGAGGTGTAACGAGTAGGTGGGAAAGCATGTAGGTACGTATCCCTTTCCAGGCACAGTCACAGGTATGAATTATACATGCTGTATCTACTCGCGCCGGTTGGTGAGAGACAGATATAATGAAGTGACAAGTGACGAGTCTGTGATTCACACACTTGAATGCACAGTCACACACACAGAAGGTCTTACGGTACGTGCGCACACGCCGGAAACACAATGCCAATCCTGTTCATGATAGAATATATTGAGAAGAAGGGAGAAGGACACGCAATACAGCCAAGATGATCCAACTCTGGCTCCTTATCACACTCTGCCCAGCCACAGCAGCACTGACAAAGAGGGGAAGGGATGTGTTTGTAAAGGAAGCTACAATGAGGGGAAAGAAGAAAAGCAGGTTTGGAAGGAGAATGGCAACATGTGACGTCAAGAAAGCCGAGTGTGTGATGGATAAATAGATAGATGCAATGTAGAATATATCTAGCAAAATTGATCAGATGTGTTTCTTCACAAAGCAGAACTGGAGGTATGTAGGGTGAGATAATTCAGCTGCCCATCCCCCAACAAAGTGCAGTTGCCTTCATACAGACAGTTTGGTTATCGCTCCTCTGCGGCATCATTCCCAGCTCTTTTGTCCTCTTTCTGCTGACCAGCCGCTTAAAAGTGAGACAAAGAGACGAATGTTTGTGTCTGTGTTCTACCAAGTTTACTTATAATTGTGTGACTCCAGAGATTTGTGTGCACAACTGCTACCAAAGTGTATTCATGATTACATATGGGTTTCTTTGTATTCCCTGCCCTCCCTGCTTCACTGTGTATCCAACCCTCACTTCCCAGAAACACCATTCATCAAATCAAACTGCAACCTTTTGCATACTGGATGATGATAAGTCCTGGTTTGCTAAATATAGTAAATGACAGGCTTTTCAAAATGCCCGGACATGTTGGGCTGTAAACCTTCGAGCACCTCATCAACCTGTCCTTCGAAAAACAGTGAGAGGCAGGTCGGGGGAAACGCAGAGCATCTGTTCAGATGTCACTGGCTGCCAACAGAGTTGTCCATAAAGAACAGTGCGACTGGGCTTGTTTTCAACTTCTGTCAAGATGTTGTACTTCAAACAGACAGAGAGTCAGTGTGATCTTCATGCCTTTTAAACGCCCTCACCTCAGCTCATGCAAACACGTCAACACAAACCATCAAGCCCGTCTTTTGAAATGGTCCTGCCTTCAAAATGGCTTTAAAAACAAATGGCTTTGGGTGGAGGTATATATATAGTTAAAACTACTGCTTAGAAAGGCCTGCAGTGTTTCTACAAATCATATTTTACAGCATCCAAGAGACCCAGCGGGCTCTGCAATCTGCTCGTATAGCTGAATGCTCCTCCAGTGGGCAACAACAGTTCCAGGAAGCCCCAAAATAGAGACAGGAAGTTCATTTAGTAAACACAATAAAACATGGTAACAAACTGTGTAAAACCAACTGTCAAATAACACAAATAAAGACATAATCTCTCTTACTCTATGAGTTGCTCCATTCCAGCACCCCGGGGCTCCAGCGGCTCCCCAGGTTTGGGTTTTTAGTCCTTGTACAGTGTGACTCCTGGTTTCTACCTGGGAACAAACACACACGCTTGTTAGCAGATGTGAAAGAGAGAGGAAAGGATGAATAAGCAGACAGGGTGTGCTATCTTATACTCATTCATCAAAGTCATGACTCCTCTTATAACTGGAGGTTTCTAGAAACATACAGGACGTACAAGCACTCAGAGCACAGCCTTGTCTTTTGTCTGTCCTCTGTGTCTGTCACCCTCTCTCTGTCTCTTTAAGGGCCTCTGTTGGCCACTCAGATCTTGAGGTGTTGAGTTTCAAAGTTGTCTTCATACTGTGTGATTTATGATGGAAACAGAGCTAGCCTCGGTTTCTCTGCTATCTCGGACTTTCCTGTATGTATTCAGAAGCACTATCCAGGATCTTGTCCCTCCACTTTGAAATCTGATGAATGTGAAGAAGCGCTGAAGCAAATAAACACTGTCAGGATTATCAAGTTCTCTGCATCTTTGTCAATTCATCCTGAACAAGGATACTATTCAACTACCTCTGGTCTGTGTGTACTTGAACAGCTGTGACACTGATTGACTTTTTAAATGTGCTTCATGGATATATTTTATCTTCTTCCTCTTCACTCAAACACGTGCAAATAAGCTCGATTCAACAGAGCCTGTATGAAAGCTGTTTTTCACTCAACACATTCAACCCATCAGAAAGACTTCCTTAATCACCACCCACAAACCTTTCTGTACACCAATAACACTGACCTACTTCTCAGTCAAGGAAACACACCATGAATCTAATTAATATTATTCATGTTAATGTGAGGTAATTATGCAGAGCTGCAGCACCTGGATAAACTGCAAACGGGTGGTGACACCTCACTCGCCCCAAGCCCGCATGTTAATTAAGCAGAACATCTGGCAAGAGCGGAAACATAGCGTCGACTTGAACCGGCAGGACGCTGCCTTGATCCAAAGTGCCGAATGTTTTGGAAGGTGAACTTCAGTTAAAATTGTGATGTGCGTGACTCCTTGTGCCAAGCAGTCTGCTGCAGTTAAAACAGATAAGCAGTCAATCCCAGCTTTTCATTGATTTGATTTTTTTTAAATCCTGGCAAAGCAGAGAGCTACATTTTCATGTTCTGTGCAGAATTAAATGAGTTCTGCTGAAAATATTAGCTTATTAAGGTTTCAAAGGGAAATTTATCTGAGTTTTTTTTAGTGATTGCTTTGCTACTTAAAGCTTCTGATTTTTTTCTCTATTTCATTGCAAGCATAATTTTGGGGTATTTTTTGATTGAAGTGAGCAATTTTCAAGACAGAAATCATTACACTGATTTCAAAAATAGTTTTGGCTCATTTGAGCAAATGTGAACCTAGGGTTTCTGATGTGAAAATATAGAACTTACCAACTTAGCTAAACTCAGACTGATATGTCTTGGAAAGTAATTTAAGCCTATGAAACATAGACAAAAATAAATGGAGACATTCACTGAACATTTTCCTAAATGTACTTGGATTGGCCTTAATCCTTGTCTGGGAAACCGGCTGATACACTTTTTGTAACTGTGTCTCAGAATTGCAAAGTTTAGGCAGCAGACCCACCACCAAACAAAGGGATTTGTACCAGTTGATCACAGCTAAAAAGACTGACAATACATCAAACAGCCAAGACAAAAGACGACTGCACAACAGACAAAAGAGTTTTAATTCAGCTTTATGATATGCTGCTAAATTTGCCTCAACAGTGGCTACATTTTGGTTATTAATGATTTGTGCTAAAGAAGCTTTTCTTATGGTTTCAGTGCTTCTCTTAATCCAAGAGGTCATCTTGCTGTCATTTAAAATAGAATTTTGAAAAACAGACCAAAAGAAAATATTTAGCACATGCCTCATGTTTCATTTCTCTTTTCACATATCTGTGCTGTATCTCTCCCTCACCAAAGTCCTGCACATTTCCTTCCCTTCCACCTAGTCATGCATACTAATCTGTGCTGTAACTTGGAGCAGTGGCCAGCCGCTGCCTGCCTGTCCCATCAAACATGCATAAGAAACAGATGTATCTTTGATGTAGGCTTGTTCATGTTGCCCCATGTGCATAAGAGTGTGAATGAGTGTGCATGTGCATGTCTGTATGTTTATGTGTCTTTTTCAGCGTGCTTCCAGGCCCTGCAGGTCCAAGTCAGAAGGGGGAGATGCGGCTGCATGCCCCAACACACAAGGAGAGGGGGAAGGCTGACGTAGATCTTTGGCAGAAATAATCAATGCAGCAATATGTTGCCATACATTATTTTTGAATGCATAATTCATATGATTTGAAGCAATTTTGTGACTGTAATGTAATGCTTTTGTTTTTAGACATACTGTATGTAATGTGGGTGTTATTTCAATTTTCTGTATTCATTCATTATTTTAAGTTTTCCTTTGCTCTGATTGCAAAGATCATGGTCACAAATATATTGTTACTGGCATTTTAACTGGAACTATTCATGCATAGCATTTTAGCCTTTTGCTACTTTAGACTGACGCACATATGAATGCTATTGTTATATATATTTGTTTAAAAGACAAAGATTCCATTAACATTTTTCTTGTTTTTTTTTTCATTTTCCTAGATTACAAAAATTCTGTGAAATAGGCTGGGCATATTATAGATAATAGTACAAAATGAATTTTCCACAGTGTCAAGGCGGGATCTTCACTTACAATTTAGATAATTTTGGGGTGATTTAGGAAATTGTGATGGGTATTTTTTCCATTAATTTATAAAGAAAGCCCTATTTCAATTATTTAGCTTATCTGATAGTCAGGTGCCCTCATCCATTGGTAATAAAAGATATCATAAAAAAATAGAGATAATTAGATTTTGAAAATATTGATTACAATAATTTAACATAGGAACCTTCCTGGCTTTGTTGTGGATGTCTTCCCAGTGCTTTGGCCCCCCAGTGTTGTGTGAATGAGCTTAGCGGATGCTGATGTTAGGATATTTTGCTGGCGTTGCACTTAATGAAAAGTATGGCACTGGTCCACGAGACTGTCATCTTTTAGCATCTGGAGTTGTGAAAACTTCCCTTGCACAAGATTGTAAACAGGTATAATCATGAGTCATCCGGAGGGGAGAGCTAATCCTGCTTGACATTAGCCACACACTCATGCCCAAGGCTGCCTGTTTTGCTCTGTCTGGGTGTGTGTGCTGCACATGTGTGGCAACATCTGTAGTAGTGACATAAATAGATCCTTGTGCCCCCCTCATGTCCTCACATGAGTCCATGACCATGCAAAGTGACCCTGACCCCATTTTCCTATCATCTGCCCACACAAGCCCTGCAAAACACACAATGACACACATTTCTTGTCCCTCATGCAACACACATCTTTTTCCTTTTCCCCTAAGACAATTGTGTTATTCACTCTCTATTGTGGAAGCCAGTCATTTCCACATGTGCGTTGGCCATAAAACAGCAAAGAGGCCGACTAAAAGCATCCCTTTCCTGACTGGCAGGGTCACAATTTGTCTCATATAAACACAGGACACACCTTATCCCAACAGTTTGCACATATCCTTCTGACCCTCTTACCTCCCAATGTGCTCCTCCACGCACTGACACAGGACACCGATGACTGAATGTTAGCAAAGCTGGTTGCCTTACTTTGATTTTGTGAGAGCCGAAACGTAAAAAGGGAATCGCATAACACTCCCTGTGCTGCTGTTTAAGACGTTGGGTGAACTTTTGCAGGGCGGTTTTTGTTGACAGAGAAAGTTTTAAAGGAACTGAAGAGGGACGCTGGTGCCTTTTGTCTCCCAACGTGCCTCGCGCTGGGTTTCCCGAGCATCGTCATGACAACAGTGTGTACGCACCGACCCTCGCTTTAGAAAACAATACAAATAGCAAGTGTTTGCTAGCTAGCAACTTTTAGCGGCTTCTGAAAAGTTAGCTCAGCACAAAAGAATTGAAATTACACGGCTGAAATTATCTTAATAGCGAGGGACAAGTGCATAAATGTCCAGTGGAGACAAAAAGAAGTGTACAAAGATGTATTACCTTCCTGAAGAATTCCTTTTCTTTTCCTTCCTGTGTCGAGATTAGCTTCCGTCAACTACTCCGCTCTTTCTCTTTGCTGTAAAAACGAAGTTTGTTACACCGATACTAACATTTTCTAAGCGTGTATCCGTAATCCAAACACGACATGTGAGGAGCTACGTCCAGTTTACGGTAACTTTCTCCGCCCAGACTCATGCTCAACTCTTCTGTCTGCTCCTATCAAAGGATGCTTTGCTCCGCCCTGGAGATAAATCACTATAATCCATCAGAGTTATATTTTGTGTCAACGATCACAGGCTGCATTTCCCCTACACAGATCTCCAAGGATGTGATTTATTAATTTGTGAACTTCCTTTAAAGTTATTAGTAGGGAGTCACTCATCCAAAACAATCCCTGGGTTTTACTTTCCAGCACATTTCCAAGTGAATTCAGGCGATTGATTGCACACACGGCAATTATCTTAATAAGACATTAACGGATTTGCAGGCTTCACCCTGCTATCTCATTATTCAAGTATATAGACCCTGTTGATATTGGTCTAATCCTTTGAACTTCCCGGTTCAAACAATCCGGGTGACACCGGCTTTAACCATAATCCAGACTCACTGAGAGGTTCACATGCTGCTCTTTATCCTAATGAGGTTAAAAGTATGGTTTTAAAGGAATGGCAATTACATTTGGAAAGCAAAAAGTGCAGTTCTCAATAAATTAGATCATGTGTCACAAACATGATCTCTGCATGGTAACTTCTCATCTGTAATGTTTTATAAGTGCGTTGGAATTAGGCCTAGGTTTAGTTTATTGTTTGCTGAAATGTTGGGTCCAAATCCAAATTTAAAAAATGACTTTGGAACAATGCTACATAAAACTAAATATAAAAAATAAAATCCATGCAGCAGTATTTAAGTGGGCATACTTTAGCTATAACATTATATTAAGAACAATAAAAAGACATAAGCTCACTGATTGATACAAAACAAATCCCTCAAAATATTGTATATAATGTATTTTGTACTTGTATAATATATTTTAACTCTTTCTATTTTCATGATGTCAAGGCAATAATCATTCATTCAAGAAGTCTATATTATGACTTACACAATTACAAGGTGGTGTAAATGAGAAGGTATGGCCTGCAACTACAGTTTCTAGAGTGAGTAGAGGCCATTAGAAATAATAGAGCCAAGTATGAATTGAACTTTATTTTTCCCTTGATGTCATTCTGCAAGAGCTTCAAGGCAGACAGACAATGAGTAAATCATCAGAGGACTGTAGTGACGACTGAGTGCAGTGATACGGCTGTAGGCCAACAGAAGTAAGTAGTCGCTGTAGTAACAGTGGCAGCGATAGTATCCCATGATTAGTGGTTTATTGGCCATAGTGGTAATATGCAACAGTATGTCAAACTTAATATTTCCTTAGAGCCGGTGCATTTTAGGCTGCAGTTCAAGTGATTTAAAGCAATTGCACATAAGGCAATAAATCAAATAAAATGTACTCAGCATCAGTTGCACTTGTGGTGGTAATGGTGTTTGCAGCAGAAGCAGTAGCATGACATGATACATGATATATGATATGATATGTCAAGTTCAAAATGTCAGAAAGTGTCACAGCTGCTTTGTTTGCACCAAAAAGGAGACAATCATGAGCAAAGCACAATACACAAATCTATTTTGTACATAATAAGTGTGCATAACTACCCATAATATTGTAGAAGTAACAGAATAAGCAGTAATGTTATTACAGGCATTTTATAGTTAAATGTTACTTTCTGCTGGTTGTCAGTAATTTTGGCATTATTTCTCTGCCACCATTCGCTGATAGCACCATTGTTGGATACTTTAGATATTGAAAAATTAGAAACATATTTAATGAAGCTTGTAGAGGACATAAACATTGTCTAAAATGTAAAATACTCTGTTTTATTGCAAATTGCTGAGACCAATGGTTAAATTCAGACTGTTCAATTTATTGTCACTAGATGTCACTAGAGTGCCACTATCTGACAGCGGCCTGTGGGTAGAAGAAGGTGAATCTACTCTGATATTTTAAACTCAAGATTTAAATCTAGTTGTTAAAAGATATTTGTGGAATATGTTCTAACAAACCAAACGGAAACGATTTCAATAGAAATTTATTTTATTAGGCCTAATACACGTATATGTATTTTGTTATTTGTGATGGTCAAAGGTGACGACATTCGTACCCGGATATCCTCGTTGAAAATGTCCGCGTCGCTCATGGGAAATTGAGTTTTCTCCCCTTTGCATTCTTGAAGCGAGTTTACGTACGTTTACGTACGTTCGCAAGCAGGAAGCCGAGCACGGATACGCATTAGACGTACGTGTATTTGCTCCTTGGAGATTCCTCCTTCCTTCCTGGGCTGTTTGAGGTAAACCTACGCGGTCGCATCAGTCTCGTTAATACCTGGCGGAGTGAAAATAAACCGGACATGTTCTTGTTTGTCACAGGTGTCTGAAACATGCGGCGGAGTGATCGGAGCTGAAGCCTGGAGGGGCTACGGAGGCTAAAGTCCAACCCGGGAAGAACTTATCGTCTGGATGGCTGTGAAAAGTTAACGCACAGACGGCTGAAAAACAGGAATAATTCCCCTTCGACCGACTTGAGGTAAGAATAACCGGTTTGTGAGTGGACTTCGGGACACGCACATCTGTGGAGCAGCGTCCGTAACGTCGAGCAGCTGACTGAATAAGAGTGTCTTTGTTTACAAGGTCCCCTGTGTCCTCGGCTCTGTGTGTCTCAATGGGATTGTTGAGAGTTTTCATCTGGCTGCTCTCTATAGCTAATGTTAGTGCTAGTGACAGGGCTCACAGGCTTACAGATGGTCCACAAATAGATTGATTATGTGACACTGCCTCCTATTTAACTGTGCTTTCACATCACGACTGGGGAGCCTCACTGCACAGATCAGGATCATACAATAACAACATGGACATTTTCTCCCCCTGCTTGTCTGTTTAGGGGAGTTGGACAGGTCAGATAGATGGACATGTATGGACACTCTGAGGCCTGAGTTTCAGTTGAAGGTTTGTCTTTAGAATCAAGATCCTAATAACAACTAGACTTAAGTGTTTGCATAATTTGGTTGAGAGGGAGCTTGTAGAGAGTACTCAAATCATCTTCATCAGGTCCACTAGGGGGGAGGGAAAAGGGTTTGTGACAATCAGGACAGTTTGGGTGGTGTAGACATGGCAACTTACAATGTACCGTGAAATCAGCTCACATCCTCCCCTTTCCCTTCTTCCCCCCTCTATGTCTCTAGAGTATAGAAATGAAATCCAATATCTCTCCCTCTCTCTCTCTCTGGCACTGACTATGTCAGCTGCTGTATCTCTGGGTGCTGACTTGCAGAGGGACAGGTG
The DNA here is from genome assembly GCA_037975185.1 of Centropyge bicolor. Lineage (NCBI taxonomy): Eukaryota > Metazoa > Chordata > Actinopteri > Pomacanthidae > Centropyge > Centropyge bicolor. Next base: position 514,870 of record JBBMOC010000024.1, on the reverse strand, counting down.
GCCCTTGGACAGGTGCACCCTTAACAAAGGGTTGCAGTCCTCTGACTTCTAGTATGGTTTATGTGTGATTTTTTTTTTTATGGTTATACATCAGCCTAGTTTCTGCTGTCCCATGGCAACAATCTGTGCAATCTGCTTTAGTTGCTCATTTGTCTCTGATTTATGCCCTGCATTGCAATTGTGAGTGTGCTCTTACATACAAACACCCTAATATGACTGCACAACCTGCCCTTGCTTTTGTTTGCTAAGAGGAGTTTTATAACTAATACAAGTAATCTGCTTGTGTCTAGCTTTCTGTATGACGCGTGCAATCTTGACAGCTCCAGCCATTCTGCACTCTGGCACTAGGGGTGGACTCTGGTGGAGTCTACATTCACAACTCTGTTATGAATATAGGCTGTACTGTTCTCTGGAATTTAAGTGGAAGTTCAGCTGACAAACCAGTTTCAGTCTCAGCACATTTAACAACAGTAGCAAGAGTAACACCCTTGCAGCCACCGTGAACCTGGTTAAACAGAGATCAAGACAAATGACTGACCACACAGTCAGTCTGACTGAGTTTCACCCTTGTGGTTAACCTAATTTCAATGCAACAAAGGATACATAGAAAAATATGTGTCTTCACATTTTCATGGTATGGTTGGACCTGTGCTTTATGCAGTGCTCTGCTGTAGATTCAAAAAGAGGCAGAGAATGAGAGATCAGAAAAGAGGTCAGCAAAGTGATATGAAGTGGAAGAGAGAGGAGAGGGAAAGTTTGAAGGCTTATCTTGGTAATGTGCAGGGACAGTTGAGCAATGATGAGAGTTGCAGTCACCACCGTCTTCCCCTTAACCCTTCCTCCTCTGGCATTGGCCACTAAGACTGAGGTGGCCTTCTTATACAAGGAGCCAATAGAAAAAAAAAACATTTAGGCTATTAGACAGTTGTATAAGTGTGACATGTGATGTCCCAGAATTGAACATACCTCACCCTGCCCAGGCTGGATCTGACACTCTCCATTACTGTGGGATCATATTTCCAGAGTAATGAGTGAGATCTCTCCTGCCCAGACTCTATTGAGGTTTATTTAAATCTCTTGAACGCAGCCCTCCAGTTTTCCTCTGCTCGCCCGGCCAGTGCGCCTGCGCTCTGCTGACACTCCAGTAATCCGCTGTTAGGAGGAGATTGCATCCTCGTCCACTGCGCTCCTGCTACCAGCGAGGGGAGGAATTAAAGCCCGTGGACACATTTATAACAGGGGGAATAATAACAACACGTACTGGGACCATTGCGTACGCAGAGCATCAAAGGCAGGCGTGCTGGGATGGAGCGGTTCCCCACTATGAGCAGGCGGACAGCGGGGCTGGAGCGAGGATGTGCATCTACAGCCCAAACGCTGGGGATATGAGATTAACGCCGGGAAGATGGTGAAATACTCGATTGAGTGCTCCTTCCTGGATGAGCTGTGTTGACGCTTCCTGATCCTGCATGTCGCCTCCTGCGCTGGCCTCTGCACCGCTGTGTGGAAGCGGACCACCTTTTGCTACAAGTAATGCTTTTGCAGCGCCCATATCAGGGACTTATTAGCATGTAACATTCACTGACTCTGGAAATCTAAACTGTGCGGCTCATGTGATCTCTACGTTTTGTAGGTTTTTTTTATAATACATGCTGTCGATCCTCGTCAACATGCATGCAAATTGTGCTTCCCCCTCCTTGACAGCTTCTCCCGGAATGAGCCTTGTTTCCCCTCAGCTGCTCCTCCAGTAGAGACTTGCAGTGACAGTCCGCATAAATCTAAGTTGATGAACTGGACTGACCGGCCTCGGCGCTGGGATCAGACAGAAATTAAGCTGCCTCTTCTCAGACAGCGGAAACTAGGATCATCTCCCGTCCCTCGCCTTGGCAGAGCAGCCTGAAACGGAACATTCCTCTCGGGTGTTTTTGTCGGATCTTAACGCACAACTTGAAGCTGAGCTGTGAACGTTGTCACGCTGCGGCAGCTGCTTTAAAACTCCAGGGAAAAAAAACAGGTTCAATTCTGAAGTGCATGTGAGTCTTTTTTTTTTTCCTCCCGCAGAAGAAGTCTAATCTATGACAGAGCCCTCCCCATAGGGTTTTCTAACGTGATGTTTTATCCAGTGGGAGAAATGCAGCTGGGGTGTTTCACTGGGAAACTTCCACAGCAGCTGTTGGTCAGACTGGATGTCTGAAAGATGAGACTTCGATATTAGCATGCTTGTAATTTTGCCAACAGCCTTGCCGGGAAATGCAATGCACTGATTTCCTCCTGTGCCTGCATTGTAAATAACTCTGTGGATCTATTTTGTTGGACTTTTATTCCACTATTGTCATTGTGGACCATGATGATGTTGTCCTGTCCTGGATGTCTTTTGTTTTTCCCACTTCTCAAATCTTGGCTGCTGAGATGCCGAAAGACGGTGAACACATTCGTTACTCTCCACACCTTTTCCTGTTTTTGCTGATTGATTCCATTTGCTGAGTATGTGCAAAAGAAAGAGGAACCAGGCATGAGACTGCACCGTTCGGGGGAGATGTGTCACAAGGAACGCAGGGGGACTTATGAGTGGCACTGTGGACAGGGTGCAGAGTGTTACAAGCTTAAAGTCTACAGGAGGGAGAATTACGAGCCTTTGCTGTGAGAAGATTGTATTTTCTCTCTGAGACCAACTGCTGAATTGGAATCGGCGCTGCACGCATCAAATTACTGTTTGAATTGAGAACTTGTTCCCCTGTGCACTGTGGGATATCCACCCTGATCTGCGTACTTGGCCACCTGCAAGTTGCGCTCATTTTTTTGAGTGCTCTTATTTTTGATTTCCTGCTGCTGTGTTTTTTGTTTTTACTCTGGCACCCTCAGAGTTTTTTCACGGGAGGAAATTCTTCCTATTTGAAGCAGAAAGTTGTCAACAGGACGTTTACAACAAATACAAACACATGAGGAGGGTTGCTGTTGTGGTCCAAACAACCGCTTTAGTCTTCTTCCAGTCAGTGTATCACAGTACTGAATTCAGCTGTGGATCCCTTGTCAGGTTTTGTGTTGGAAAACAAAACATACAGCTGCCCCCCACCTCCCCATCAGAGTGTGTCCAGAGGCTAATTTCCCCTTCGCAGTGGTGATGGGGAGCTCGGCTTCGTCTCTGACCGCAGAGACCGAGTCGGACCATGGCTTCCGCAGCACCCCGTACCCATCATCACCCCCGGTGGGCTGGCTCAGGAACAGCCACAGCAGCCCGGTTTGGGGCACCACCTTCATCACGCGTCAGCAGCAGCACCCGCTGCCTCATCGAGAGCGTAGGTAAGAGCCAACACTGTCTCCCCAGCCCGGTGCCAACACATTTCTCACTCGAGTGCACTCAGGGCACAGAGCGGCGCGGGTTGGCCGGTTGTTGGGGAAGTCGCCAGAGGGATGAGGCAGGGGTTGTGTTACATGGGAATGCTGTCATTTAAAGCTGCCGGTGTAAGTGTACCATGTGGCATTATTTTGAGGCCCCTGTGCCGATGTTGTCTTTAGGTGATGTGCACTTTTACCTGGTAAACTGACCCTGTCCCTCAGTGTTGTTCATTTGAGAAACTTCCTATTTTCTCTTTCACAGGTTTTTAGAAATGCTTGAGGATTCAATAACATCACAGTGATGGATCAGATCCCCTGTTTCATGAAAGCTTATCTAATCAAAGCCTGCATTTTGATGTTTTTCTATGATGCACCCAAAATCTGGCTAAGCCGGATTTGTAAACCAAAATCCCACCCCATTGCTTCCTCCTAGCACAGCTGTACAGTGTGTGCTACACCTCATGCAGTGCTGAGTGGATTGCCTGGGCACATAGAGTGACCTGACCTCTGTGAGTGTGAGCCCAGTGAAAACCAGCCCGAGGGTAATTAGAAGATGAATTTTGCTTTCATGCTCTTTATCAGGCTTAAAGCTGTGCTTTGATTCAGCTTTTTTAATTTAGGAAATTATTAAAAACAGAGAAGAGAGTGGATGATGAAGTGCATGTAGGTAAGTGTAGCTACACTGTGATGTTGTTGCACCGGTCTGTTGTCCACAGCAAAACTTAACTGTGAATAAAGGCTCCGTAGATGTGATTGTCTGAAATTATTTGGACACCTATTAAAAGTTTTTTTGCGAACAAACTTCTTATTGAGCCAGCTGTCTAATTGAGAGGGCTTGTGTCTGGCAGAGCAAGCTATTTGTAGAAGTGACATGCTATTCATGTACACTGTATTGTCCGTATTGACTGCATGAAAAAGATATATTCAGTTACTGTATCTACAAGAAAGCCTGCTGCAATAATCCATTGTTCCAGCCATTGTCTTCTGTCAACACAGTGAAAGGCCTACCAGCAGTGTGTGAGGCTCGGTTTGAATGTGCAGCTCATCCAGCAGTCATGACTGACTTTCTTCCAAAAGATGATCCTCTCAACCACCCGCACACAAACTTGTTTAGAAGTGTTTCCAGTTTTCCTTCAGCTTTTTGGGTCATGTCTCCCGGAACGAGAACAGGCAGTTGATATCGACCGCCTGTAGTGTATTGAAGTTGTTGCTGAGTCACTCAGGGCATCATGGTCCGGTTGTTAGTTATTGATTTTCAGAGAGCCCGATCACATTTCCCCACAATGGATGTCATTATTTATTCAGCATCGGTCTCCAGTTAGGCTTTCATCTTTCTTGATTCCTGCCCGCCGCTGTCAATGCTTTCCTTGCAGTTGCTCTACATTTAATAGTTAAGGCTGTCATGGCTTCTATTGCTTACTCTTCTAAGAGTTTGAAAATATAGACAGAGCTGCTTTTTGCCAGTGCTTAAACATGGTTCCATCAACCATGGCTCCATGCATGAATGAAGCTCAAGTATAGGTCATACTGTCAGTGTAGTTTTGCATCATGCAGTCAACTTGTTTTTTTTATTCAGCAGACTCTTCCATTGTGTTCGAGCATCTCTGTAGCAACAAGCCTCTGCCTCCATCATCAATCAGACTACACCCTCAGTCAGCTGAGCACATAAACACATGCAGACATACACAGATATACAGTACACATTTCAGTGTACTGCAGAGAGGGGCACACACACATATCCTGACAATAGATGTTTTCGAAACACTGTGCAGTAGCACTTGGAACATGCCCTTTTATCTACCCCCACTCCCCCTCTCTCGTTCTCTCACACACACTCACTTACAGTCTTATGCACACATACACACTGCTGTGTGAGCCTAACAACGTTAGGCAAGCTTTGCTGAGCTGTGACAGAGCATGAAATATAGAAACAACAGAACACCATGAGCCCAGCTTAACTTCAGCCATTCTCATACAGTTTATTCTCTAATATATTGTCCTATAAAACATATTCTTTCTCTTGTTTTTCTTAGCCTGGAGACTGCACGGACTGTCTTGTCCTTGGGTAATTTCAATTTGTTTTCATCCAGCAGCGTCCCATTGACTTTGGGAAGTGTTTGTGTGCACTGAATCAGTACCTCAACTGTGAAGGTTTACTCAAGACAACATCCACTCAGCAGACGAAGATGTGAAGCAAAGGCGTAGCTCTGTCAGCTGCAGATTTTCATAACTTCGGAATCTCAAATTTTTCTCCATCTTGATAGCAGCACAATGCAGTTTTATCCCAATGCTGTTATTGTTTAAGTTAACAATGTAACTGCACTTCATTTTATCTCAGCCCCATAGTGCTAGTGTGTTGCCTTGTGCATGGCCTTTGGAGCCCTGAGCCCTTAAAATGAGTGTCTGCTCTCTCCAGAGTCGATCCCAGTCTCTCCACTGCCCCAGCATGATGGATGATGGTGTTTATCGCAGCTCAGTTCCACTGGCTCTCTTCCCTTTAATTGGATTAAAACGGGTCCACTTGGATTCGACCAGCGTGGTCACCGGCCGTGTTTATGTCTGATTCATTTCAACGCGTCGTCCCTTGCTGTCGTCTGTCTGATGAAGACAGGGCCACGTCAGGACAGTCACCCAGCCACCACAATAGATTTGGCACACAGGCTTTGTCTCACAGTGCGGCTTTCTTTTGAAAACGGAGCGTTGATGCAGCGAGAAAAAAAAACTGGCCTATTGGCACCGAGACTGACATGGTTCCAGATACCCCCACTCTTGTTGCCATGGAAATCTGTAGCATATGTTCAGTAACCTCATTCATTGCCTAGATAAGACCACACATGGTAACCTGGCAGTCTCACACACACAAAGAAACCTGTGCAGGAAAATTGCACCTCTGGAGGAATACCCCATAACCTGCTGATTATTCATGTCTCGTGGTTTTTACAAAGGATGCTCCCAACTGCTAAACTAGTCAAAATTGAGCACAGTGTCTTTATTCTAGTGCCCACATGTGGAGAACATTACTATCAAGGTTTCCTTCAATCATACAATGACTCGTTATTGTCATGTGGGACAAACATCTGTCGTTGTGGTGACATATTCTGCCTTCTCCATGTTGGGTTTTAATCTCTGACGTTTTCTGATGGTTGTGCTCCAATCTGGATGCGATCATTTTGCGTCCCGGCACTGTGTTTTCGTGCTCAGCGTATCCGATTAACTTTTGGAAGCCTTCGCCTTCAACAAAGTTGAGTGGAAGCATATCTTTCACCAGCCTTTTCTTGTCAGACCGAACAGGATCACAGCGCCTGCGGACTGGGGTTGGTTACCACCAGCAGCCTGCTTGTGGTTATGCATTGTGATTATATGGCAGTTTACTTTGACACAGCCTACATACAAGCGTAATTTAAATGTGCACATAGTTTGACAGACTGGTATTTCTGCTGCCGACTATTGAGTGTAGCAACATTTAATCGTATGCTCGACTAGTTTCGCACATTTTTACTGGTCTGCTTTGGTAACAGGAAGTACAACTGTTTCGTGCTGCCTGTCTGAGAAGTTCCCCTCTGGATGAAGGCATTGCTGTGTCAGCAGTTCTCCTGCCCTCCAGGTTTGGGTGTCTGCAGGAACTCCAAGTTAAGCCCAGCGGCAGCAGCACCGTGCCCCTACCGCTGCTTCCCCTTCTTTCTCCCCGATTCTGGAGCTTCCTGCCGGCTTCCTGCCCGCTCTCGTTTTGCTCCGCGCTCCTGATGTCTGCTGAAACCCAGTCAGACAGTTTCCTCTGTTTAAAGATTCAAATGTCTAAAGCTGTCTCCACCGTTGACAGATTCACTCGTCAAAAATGAGCACTGGTCGTGAAATATTCACAGAGGGCACAGTTAGAGGTCAGAAGCTGCTGTTATTCTTTCTCTTTTTGTTTTCCCCTTTCTAGAACAGTATTTGCATTCTTAGTGTCTCCTGTCACTTATTGAGGAGAAATAATTGTTAGTCCATCTTACTTTGATTATAGCTCTGGGTTATGCGGCCTTGATCATTGAGATGTGTGATCATGTGGGCTGGGCTTCCATAAAAACAACGACAACAGCAGTGAACTGTCTTGAACTTTGTACATTATATTGGATATTCTCAAGCATGACAGATCATAACATGACACACAACATTTACACAACGTCTCCCTTGTTTCTGCGGCGTCTCACCCGTCTTGCATTCTGTGTTCTATTTCCATAAGAAGGGAATATTTGTTCACTTTTTAAAAATGCTCCTAGTGTAATTCCTCAGCAGTGCTTATTGGAGGAATGTTCTGGCCGAAGGGCACTTTTTCAAAAGACCTTTTGTTTAATTTGCTGTTTGGAGTCTTTGTGCCATAACATATTCTAAACCTAGTCTTTAGTCTCAAAAGTCACAGCTATTAAAAAAAAAGTGTCCCACTCAATGTCACTTTAACAAGACTTACTCAATTATCCTGTGGTGGTTTCCCTTGTGACTAAAGCCTCACTGTCACCAATCCCTTCTATCACGTCACCAAGTCTCAGCATGTCACAGTAGAAACTCTTTATCTGAGGCTAAAGTCTGAGCTCTGGATACTCGCCTCAGACAAGTAGCAGTGAGAGGCTCAGCTCCGAGATGTATGTTGTAACCAATGAATTCTGGAGAGCTATCAAGCTTGAGTAATGAGTCATATTCATGCCACAACATATTACCTGGCAGGTAGAAAAGAGGCTCTTACAGTTAATCCTCAAGTCTTTGACCCTGACTCATCTGTTCCTCTGAAAGACAGGGAGGAATGCTTGTTAGGGGAGAATTACTTTTAAGTGAAAAAGGTTGCTCTGATCTCACAAGCAAGGGGAAAAAAATCCCACAATGAATTGATAAACAAACCTTTTTGCTAGCAAAACTGCTGCAGACAGGCAACATTCATTACTAAAGGGGTAAAGTAAATTCTCAGTTGGGTTTCTCGAGTGTGGTAAAGAGTGTGTGAAAGTGCTGATCTGATCCCAGGCTGTCGCTGAAGTTTGCTGGGTGTGTTCAGATGCAGCAGAATGTTTCAACATTCATTATCCATTTTTTTTTTACATCTTGTCTTATCCAACAGCATTTTGGCCCCTGATAAATCTCATTTCTTTTTTTTAACAGACTTTGCGCAACACCACCACTCAGCTGGCTTTATCGTCCTGTCAAGCCAGAGGTGTTTGCATGGATGAACTAAAAAGCATAAAAAGGCACAGGCAGTAATACCAGCGCTCTGAAAACCTTGGGTAATGCCCTTGCAGCTGGTTAGAAATGAAAATCCCTGCATCCCTGTAGCTTCTAAGGTTGCAGCTATTAAAACAGGTTCATCATCGAGTGCACAATAACCAAGACATTTTTCTAACATAAACATTTTATAAGCTGCAGTATCTACATCTCCAGTTCTCTCCCTATGTTCACACAAAACTGCGCCTGTAAATATTTATCACAGGAGTGACTCACTTTATTTGAGTGTGTTTGTGTCGGGCCTACATCTGGAGCCTGTCTCGCAGAGGGAGTTCCACACAGTCAGGCTTCACTCCAGTTATCCAGCCTCACGCAGCCTATTAGTAATCTGTAATAACTGATGTTGCAAAGCCAAATAACCCAAGAGACTGCTTACATTAAAAGAGGTGAGGGTCGCAACAAATAACAATTCAAAGGCATCGTCAACAGATCAAGTGTAGCATGTTTAATTTGCGATGAAATGAATTCCGTTTATTTCTTCGGGGACGTTAGTTGTAAAAAGTAATAATAGTAATAGCTTGACTAAAGAGATACAATGCACAACTGAAATATTGAGAGGAAGCAAAAGAAAAAAAAATATAAAAGCAATTATAATCTCGGACTTAATACCTTATATTAAACATCCAATTAGGTGCATCCCAAACATTATGATGGTAACAGTAGGGATTACTGCATGGAAACTGGTTCTGCAGCTTGAGCGTTAAGGCAAGATGCTACCTAATTATTTGCAGTATTGATTGCCCTATTGATAATTTATTAGGCTTAATTGACCCAATGTGAGTGTCTTAAAATTGCTTTAACCTGCAGCCCAAATATTCAGTTACTAATGATTTAAAACTACCAACTGACCCGACTCAACACTCTGTGAATTGGCTACATTAATTAATGAAGTGGGAGCACCACCTCCATAGAAAAACACCCGTATTCAACCACTGATGAGCTACGCAATTAAGTTGAATTTACGAGGAAAAATACTTTGAATTGTGCCAGTACACACCTTTTACCCTGCGGTTTAGCTTGCAGATAATTAATCTTGGCATGTAGTCTGTTTTTTATGTTCTCGTACCAGGAAGTTCACTTGTTGCTCGCGGGTAAACACAGCATGCGCATGTGTGGAGGTGTTATTTATTTATTAGTTATCAGTTTAATGGGCAACAAGCAGATAGAGTAAACAGTACGTTGGGATCAAAGCTTTCTGTGTGGTTACTCCTGTTTGACAGTCAAGGCTTTCAGAGATCTTGTGTTTAGCAAGATCTTTAGAGCGAGTCATAAGATCGACTCTCATGGAAACACTGTGTGACACTTGCTTTACTCTGACTGACGGGGCCATGTTATATAAGATCTGTGAAGTGCTGACTGACACCTTTTGTGTTTTAGCTTAGTCTTATGTCAGGATTAATTCATTATAGAGTGTTTGAATTGCTGATGAAGTATTCATAGTATGGGATTTTTGTCTTAAGTGCCTTTGGTGTTCTTTCTCTGTTACTCATGCTTTTTTTGCTTTTAGGTTAGAGCGGTCTGTACCATGCATCACAGTACATCAGATACAGTAAAATGAACAAATACTATAATGATAATATTGTAACTATAGTTGAATATGGCTGTTAATGCAGTTTTGACTTTTGACCATGTTTAATCATCAAGAACATAGAGTGTCAGCATTAACAGTCACGACTTCTGCCGTTCTGCTAACAGTCAGTTTCGTGGCGATGTTTGTTTTTCTGCTGAATGTAATAAGCACATATACTCTGCCTCCAACGGCCAAACAGGGTAAGCACGCTTTCCCCTCAGGCGCTGGGCTCAGGGCCAACCTTGGAAAGGCAGTGCTAATGACTGTCGCACAAAGGCCAAATGTCTCACAGTGAGGCAGGGAGAAGCTGGCGAGACTCGGCTCACTTGATCTCGCAACCGAGTTCAGTATGTGGAATAAATCCAAGTAGTCAGCAATATAGGCGGCCTGCACACGGTCAGCAGTGCTTTTGTAGACTCTCTCTCGCCTTAGCGTTTCTTTACACCTTACTGGCCTGAAGACTTCCCTGCTTACATCTACATCTCAGCTGTGGAGGTAAATGTAACTCTGTGTATCCAGTAGGCTGAATTGAGGACCTCATTGCAAAAAGATGGGTTTTCTAGAGGTGAGGTTTTCTCTCTCTCTCTCTCTCTCTCTCTCTCTCTCTCTCTGCCTGTCTCTCCCTCTCTCTCTCTAAGCTATTGGCGACCAGCCCAGGTCTGCGACACTGAGGAACTGAGGAGCTGAAGTGGGCACTTTTAGAGCAGCTCCACTGAACACAGGGCCAAGGACAAAAGGTGTGCCTGTGTGTGTATACGTGTGTTTGTACACTCTCCTGTGAGTGAGTGGAACATGTACACGGAAAGCATCCTTTTAAGTGGGGTCCAAGGATCACAAGCTATAGTGGTTCATCACCTGCTGCAGGCATGTGCTGTACATACAAAGGTGCCTGTGTGTGTGTGTGTGTGTGTGTGTGTGTGTGTGTGTGTGTGTGTGTGTGTGTGTGTGTGTACTCATGCTCATAATGCATCCTTTTTAATTAATGGCCAGAACTGTGGTTGTAGTTGTTCATCACGCGTTACTTACATTTGATAGGTAAGATGCTTACAACAGATAATAATGAGATAATTAAGCCAGATATTAAAAATTCCTTGAGAGGCTGATCACTTTGATGAGAAGCTCCTACGTCGTCCACCGCAGACAGAAACATAATGAATTTTCAATCCGTGCACTCCGTCGAGAACCAAATCAATTGCTTTGACAAAGTCTCCATATGGCTGACACCATGACTTTGCTCTCTCGCTGGAGATGAAAGAGGCCTGACAGTTATGAAAATGGCCACGGGGAAGAACCTGTCATCAAACATGAGGTGTTGACACTTGTTGTTGTCGTTGTCAACATTGCTGTTTGTGGCCCTCAGATAGGCAGGACTTTGGAGAGCTAAGCGCGGTGTGAACATGTGCCATCCATGGGTGCACGGGGCCTGCTGCTTTATTTCAACTGCAGAGGGGGTGGGGGAGGGTGTTGTAGTCGGAGGATGCAGCACAGGTTGTTTGGATTAAATATGTTTCAGATCATACTAAAAAATCAGTTCAGGGAAACGACTGATCCTTTTTTAAATTCTTCCTTCGTGACTGATGTTCCTTTTATGTTAATTTTCAGGTCAAGAGCACTTTACATTTTATAGCTACGTGACACATAGGACACGGCAGATAGTGCTGTGAGGTGAAATGCTAAGCAAAACAAAGAGCTAAGTACTGATTTCCTAGTGTTTGTGTGTCTTCACAGAGATTGTGTTTTCCTAGTTTTGCTTATTGTTATCATTGGAAGGCTGAGTTTCCTCCTCACTCAGTGGGTCCTGGTTTGTGTCGGAGTGCTGACTTTAGCCCAGGAGAATGAATGCAGTGCTAATGGCTCCTGACATAAAGCACTGGGACTTCTACCTCCATACTATTGCTGCCCTGGGGCTGAGGACACACACAAACTAAGGCACAAATGTAGTTGGACAATAAAACAAGCAACTATGCTATGTCCACAGATAAATATAGCAACATGCCAGCGCACACCCAGCGGGAAGGACCCACACACACAAAGACAACCAGAGAGATGCATTAGTATCCCTCCCTGCTGTCATTCTCCTCCTTACCTTAGGGAGGAGAGCTGACGAGATGAGGACAGTGTGCTGGGAGCGAGAGGTTGTCTATAAGATGTTTCCCTGGGTTCTGAGGATTGGCCCGGTTTGAAAGGGCTTAATGAAGTTGAACTAAGGGCAATTAGCCCGCTAGGACACATGGTGCTGTGATGGTGAGGAGCCGGCCAGCTACCAGTCACCCATACAAGACCGTACTATACTTCACCAGTGGTATAAAAATGTCACGTAGACTGTGAGGTTATTTTTTTCATCCCCTACTGCGAAAACAACACAGGATTATCAGAATATGTTTTTCATAGAAAAATAGGCTGTTTCCACAGGGAGTATAGGCAGTTCACAAACAGCCACAATCCAGTGCTTCCCCATAAAAATGCTTCACAAAGCAGCCTTAGATTTC
>JBBMOC010000024.1:368696-501846 GCA_037975185.1 Centropyge bicolor | reverse complement strand
CCCCCCCCCCCCCCAAAGACCCTAATCTACCCACCATCAATAAGTCAGATTGACTGAACTGCAGGCCCACCAAATGAATTGTACATGCAAGTCAATCCACAACAACAGACTGCTTTAGGGTATTATGTGTAGGAGGTGGAAATCAACTGAGTAGCCTGACTAGATAGATGCGTTACTCCCAATGCTTCTGAATCAAAACAGTCTAAAATTGATTTGTTCTCCTCTCCTTCACATTTCCATCTGCACTGTTTACACTGTTTAAGTCCTGTTAAAGGCGTTAATAGTTGTTGCTTTAAATCCAGGAGTGTGAATGATTTGTCTCTAAAATGTGCCAAAGTCATAAGTGCTGCCAGAATTAATAGACTCATGCATTCCAAATTCATTTGGAAATTCGTTTGGGCATGGGGTTGACATGACCTCAAGTTGCCCCTTTCTGCCCCGCATTAGAATTCACAGAGCAAAAGGGCAGAGAGGTGCTAATATGAAGTGGAAGAGATCCCACGTGTTTCTTCCATTCTAATAAGTGTCAGTCAGGAAGACTCGAGGAACGGCTTCCTTAGTATTCTGAGGCGATAGCAGCCTCCTCTCATCTTCCTCTCCTCTTCCTCGCCTCTCCTATCCTCTGGCTCCTCCTCTCTATGTGCTGTCTTCCTGACTCTAATCATGTGGCCATTGTGTCTGGATTTACTGCCCCCAGAGCCCCCAAGAGGGAGATTTGATTTTTTCCCCTTGCATTGGCTAATCTTTCCCTCTCGCTCTCCATTTTTCTTTTCTAATTCTGTCTGCCTGTCCTCCTCTTCCAGCCTCAGATGTTTTTTCGCTGCCCTCTCTTCCTTTGAGATAATCACCCTTAGTTGACTGGAGGCATTTATTAATTCTCTGGCTTTTTCATAATTTCTTATTTCTCACTCTTTCTGACCCCGTCTTGCTTCTGTCTTCCCCGTACTTTGCTTCACCGACACTTTGCTGACTGTTCAGAATATTTGTGACTGAAGTAGCCCAAGTGACTGAATAGCATACTTAATATGCATGTATTATTGCCAAGCAATTACAGTTATATATATGTTACTGAGTGATTTGGTTGTTGAATTTGTTTTGACTCGTTGTTTGCTGTTTTCCAGCCACTCTCACTCTCCTGGCTCCATGGCAGCAGCAGTGCGAGGCAGCGAGTGGTCATGTGGACGCTGCACCTTCTTAAATGCCGGCGCAGCACCTCGCTGTTCCATCTGTGAGGCACCACGGCAGAAACCTGACCTCAACCAGATCCTGCGGCTGAGCAGCACTGAGGAGCATCGCTGGGCTTGTCCACGCTGTACACTCAACAACCCCCAGGGATCTGGAGCCTGCTCCGTCTGCGGCTTCGGACCATCCCCCGCCACTCACACACCCCCTACAACCACCATAGCTGCCACTGCCAACGGCCTCCCGCCCGCTCCAGCTGAACCCCCAACACCTACTGTCACCCCTACAGTTCTGCTTGAGCCCCATGGACAGCATCCGGCGAAGGAGGAAGTGCTGCGGCGGTCTGAGAGCAATGGAGAAGTGGTTGGCCTGGAAGGGCAGCACTCGGGCTGGGCTTGCCCTCGCTGCACACTTCACAACACACCTGTGGCACTGTCATGCTCAGCCTGCGGTGGGCCCAGGAAACTGTCATTGCCTAAAATCCCCCCTGAGGCACTGGTGGTGCCTGAGGTACGCACACCGGTGCTGGGGTTTCCTGTCCACACAGCAGGGGCTGCCCCGTTACTCATAGATCTAACAGATGACTCTCCCCCAGCCCCTCCCTGTGATCCTCAAGAACCTCCCCACATCTCCTCACAGTCCCTTTCCTCCCCTTTTACTGCTTTCTCCTCCTCCCTCCAAAACAACCCCGTGCCCCGCAGCAGGAGAGAGGTGCCCCCTCCAGGGCGCCCACCAAACCCAGGCACCAACACTCCCAGCCCCACGTCCCCTTCAGCTACCAGCGTGCCACCCCAGCCAGGTCCTCAACGGCCAGCCAAGCCCAAACATGCCCAACCCCAAGAACCTTCATATCCCAGCAAGCGCCTCAGTATCTTGGAGGAAGAAGATGCTCAGCACCATCCACTGACGCCCCACCTCCCTGTTGCTTCATCAGCCACCCCCACCTGGAAGTGCCCTAGCTGCTCGTTGCCCAACCCAGGTAGCTCGTCGAAGTGCGAAGCCTGCCGATCCTCACGGGCTGGCGCTGACCTCATTGACCTGGTAGGCTGTGAGACGGTACGATTTACCCCAGCCAGCCCCTCTAGCCCGGACTTTAGCACCTGGGCCTGCTCCAAGTGCACACTGCGCAACCCTACAGGTGCACCCAAGTGCTCAGCCTGTGGTTCCTCCAAGCTGCATGGCTTTCAGGAGCAGCAGGTGCCGCTGCCCCGCTGCTGTACACACTGTGGCCTCCCGATGGGGCCTGGCACTGCTTCATGCTCCTGTACACCCTCCTCTTCATCCTCCTCGGGTCATAAAACACGAAAACAGGCCCGGGGCTTCCCTTCCTCCTCCTCTGCTATCGCTTCTAGTTCCTCTTCCTCCTCCACCTCATCTAGCCTTCAGGAGAAGGTCGGGCAGTGGAGCTGCCCAGCATGTACGCTGCTCAATGACACCAAGGCCAAGAACTGTGCAGCATGCCACACACCTCAGCAGTACCTCACCCTTCGCAAGGTGGTTAAGCCTCTGAAGAGGAGGGAGAGCATGCATGTAGAGGCCCGTCGACGAAATGATGAGGGCGAGGCCAAGGAGCTTTGGGAGAACATAGTCAGCTTCTGCAGAGAGGTAAGAGAAAATTGAGTTGTTGCTGGGGAAACCCAAGAAAACACAAATTATAAAAATTATGAGGGCTTGTCAGTGGTGAAAGCTTTTATGCTTCCTGGATTTTTTTTCACTTCATAAATGATTTTCTTTTTTTTTTTTTTAGTTTTTACCTAAAGGTAAAGTTAATAATGTGTCTTTAATCATTATCTTTGCATTTTATTGAATTTTCCCTGGCTTCTCTGAGAAGTCAAAAATCTGCTTACACTGTTTTATTTCCAACGCAGCTATTCACATGAAATACCAGACAGTGATATTAAGTCAATAAAACTACACAGATAAAGAAATCCTAATGTTCTGAAACATAAAAAAAGTTATATGCAATAATCTGGAATGACAGGAAAACAATGTTGTTGGGTTTAAGTCTGGTCATCATTCTGGTGGATCACAACAGATTCTTGTCAAGGATTTTCCTTTGATAATTTGGACTCCTTTTGTACCATGTGAAGATAAACTGCCCCATAACCTGATGCTTCCCCCTCCTAACCTCACTGTAGGCAAGGCTCATATGCAGAGCTGTTTCTCTTCCAAACATGGCACATCATATTGTTGCCTCTATTGTCTCACTGCGGTCAGTGATGATGGAGCGATGTTCCTCCTCCACTTGTGGATAACGGCCCCAGTGGTGCTTATGGGAACATTAGGAGTATAGAAATGCACTGCTAACGGATGCCATTAATTTGTTCCTGAGAAATGTTTGCCTCTACCCATCATGAGATGTTTCTTGCATTACTGCTTGGTAACAAATGATTTGTTTACTTGCGTTAAGAGGTGGGTAACCCTTTTTTCAAAGAGTGGAAGTATTGACCCACCAACATGTACTTACCCAGCTGATACTAATAAGCACAGGTGGGAGATCTAATTACTGGAACAAACTTTTTTCTTTTTTGTCATTCCACTTTATTGCACATTTTCTATTAATTGGAATGTTTATCTGTGTAATGCTTTTGCATTAATACCAATGTTGGGTCTAAATTTCATGTCAACTACTGTGTTGGAAATATGTTTAATGAAAGAAATGTTGACATGTTGAACACTTTTTTCCCCCAGTGCATTTCAGTGTGTAATGTGCCACAGGATGCACATTGCCTTGCAGTGCACAGTTCCCTCATTGTAATTCCTCTTTTTGTTACGGCTCTGGCATTGTTCCCACTCCCTCAATCTCTCTAATTTCAGAGAAATGCTAATAGGCTTTGTCGTTGCCTCTGTTTGCACTTGCTTCGTTAGCAGAGTTTTAAACGGCCAGCGGGTGAATGTTGGCCACCTAAACGAGCTTCAGATACAGTGTCTCATTTCTTTTTAATCCAGACTATAATCTGCACTTAGTCGCAGAAGAGGCGTTTCACAAAGTTCTGGTTCGGAAAGTCTGGACTGTATCTCTTGTATTGGGAGACTGAGATGAGTCCTGTTTTATTGTTTGTTCTGATTAGACTGCTGAGATGTTTTTTTTAATGCAGACAGCCTAGTTTCAGTCCCTCTGTTTCATGTCCTTACTTGACACCAAACACAACTTCTTCTTATTTGGAAAGAAATTAGACTGCCTAATGCAATGGATGTGGCTGTATAATAGCAGAGCTGCCTGTGAGTAATCAAAAACAATTTTTATCATTCAAATGTAATTTCCCTTTAAAGTGAACTTCCCTGAATCAAATTTGTCAAGTTATTAAAGGAGCGGAACTGTTTCTTGTTAAACGCTGCTCTTTTTATCATACATACTGTGAAACTAGGGCTGCGTGATATAGCTGAAAAATGTATCATGATAAAATGTTTAATTTCTATCTAGAATTATTGATACATTTGTTGTGATATATACAGTATGTCATAGCAAACACAACTCTGGGAACTGGATGCTATTACTTTAGGTACCAACACTCATGTCAGAAGCTTCCAAGACCTTTATGAATCTCCACAGTTAAGCATTTAGCTGCCAGGCATGTGGGCCTGTCTGCTGCCTCACTGCCCTTCTCAGTCAGCTCGCTCTCCGTGGTCTGAGACTGTTCGCTGTTGGTGCTTCAAACAAAACTTAGAAGGGAAAAGGGGCAACCTTGATGATCCTTGTCTGTGTCTCAGCAGACTCTGATCATGTGGTATGTTGATGGTGCGTGATTGGCTATTTACATGTCACTCTCATCACTTATCAAGGCATATGATCCAGGCCATATCGTCTTGTGCTTTCATGGCAGTTTGTTGTTAATGCGTTTAAGTGAAACCATCAAACATCAAACCATTTTCGTATTGCTATTAATGAAGCGTCTAACGTGGTACATATCATCATTTTATCGCCAGGCCTACCTGAAAGAGAACATTTTCATTAAGCTGCATAAATGTTAATCATAAAGTGTTTTCCCTGTAGAGACAAAAACCTTATCATGCTTTTGTGATTAAGGGCTTGTGCGTATTCTTAACAGCCTAATATAATGATGCATTTTACCTGCTCCAGTGCCTCTGCATTTAATGTTCAGAGATCATAGAGGGCTTTGAGATCAACGGTGTCACTCATTAGCCCTGATTGGTCTGATTCACAGTCTCGCAGCTTTTCAGTCTTCCCTAGCAACTATATCTGAAATAAGACAAACTTTATGTTGGGTTTTTTTCTATCGCACTACTTCATGTTCACTTTCTCTGCCATGCTGAACCTTTGATTAGCCTCTATTAAGTTGTCATGAATATGCCACTCAGGGCTGTCGTAAAGCTTCATTTGAGACCATTTGAGATCGCTAACACCTATGCTAATGAGACAGGTCTGATTGGCCTCATTAGACCTCATATTTATGCAAGCATCGCAAATCTGGAACCGATCACATTCAGGTCAGTTTTGGGGCAGGTTTATGTTCTCTGAATTAATTTGGGTGTCTGATGCATGTCCACTTACTACACCAGCATAGCACCTCTCATGCCATGTTTACAATAGCATGAAGTGAGCTTGAGTATGCATTATTAATGTCTCCTTTGAAAGTCACTGGGCTCACTGCTGCGAGCGTGGGAGGGAAGCTGGCTCGGTGGGAAGGAAGGATATTGGAGATCCCTCATACCCACCTTCCCTTCCTCCATTCCCAATTTAAGATCGACATTTAAGCTCGTCCTTCTTTTATCATCTGTCCTTTTCTCCTGCAAATATTTTAGGCCTCCCTCTCTCCCTCCCTCTGCCCTGTGCGTTCTTCAAAGTACTTTCCCCTCTTCATCTCTTTTTTTCCCCGCGTCCCTCCATCACATCTATCCCCACATGCTCTTCCTGTTTTTTCCTGCTAATATCTCAAAATACACTTTTCCCCTATCCACTCACCGCACCCCCTCCACCCACATCCCACCCTCTCCACACGACTGCACTCAATTCTCCAGTGTAGCAGTCAATGTGCGCCTGGCTGCGTGTTTGTGTGTGTGTGTGTGTATGTGTGCGTACGTGCTAAGGTGAACACAGGGCTGGCCTATTTTTAGTAGCAGAGCTAGAGAGAAGAGGAGCAGAAATGATCTGCTTCCCTATAGTGAATGCAATCACTAACAGCATCAACCACTGCAGCTCAGTTTTAGGGGTCAGAGAGATGAAGCGGGGTAGAATTGCTAAGCAAGAGGTGCTAGTCTTTCTAATCCATCTCTGTCTGGGCATTAACACTTGGCAAGCACCAAAACACCAGTGGTGAAAATTTAATAATGATAAAAGCTTTTGGTTTACCCTGTGACAAGATATGCGTTCGTGCTGCCTGCCCACACGAACACAGTGAAAGTTTCAGACTGCGTGTTTTTATTTGTTTAGCTCAGATTTTCTTTCCAGACATGTTGGATTCATAGCAGATGATGCTGCTGATGAAATATGCTGTAAGTTATGGGAGAGTTTGTCCAAAACTATGGTGAGAGATATTTTTCTCTCCTCACCTGAGTGGACTGTTTGTCTTGCCTCCTTACTCTCCTTGATTGGTTTGGAGAGCGAGAGGTGTGTGTGTGTGTGTGTGTGCGCTTGATGCCAGTGCCCCAGAGCGTGTCCGCTTACTCACTGTGCCAAACGAGTAAATGCTACTAACAGCCATCAGCACTGCTTGTGAACTGTAAAACCCAGCATGGCTGGAACCGGTTCCTCTGTTCCCTCTCCATGTCACCCTCTGGGGGAGCAACAAAAAGATGCTACATGGCAACGAATTGACTTTGATTTGCTTTATTTTTGTTCTTTATACTGCTCTCTTGACTACTTGTTGCTTGGATATTTGCCACACTTGGGTTTTTATGTTGGGTTTCGGTTTGCATGTTGGGTTGTAAGTTCGGACTGCCTGCAGTGAAAGCAGGTTTTCACTGCCTGTGACAGTATTGCATGTACCAGACTGTTCTGGGACACTTTTTTAGTTTTGGCTTTAATAAGTGTGGCTCTGTGGAATCCAGCTCTATAGTTGCCTTTCACCACATTTTCGGAGATCAATAGGTTGTCTGTACCATGCAGATATCTAGCTACAAGCTTCTATCCTCATAAAAGGCCTTGTATGCCTGCCAGTTCTGTCTCGTCTGGGAGATGGCGGGAAGGCAGCAGGTTTTCTGAGCTCAGCACTGAATTTGCATGCTGGCACGTGCCCAGTGATAGAATCAGAGACAGCAGCAGCAGGATCACTCGATGAGGACAGTCAGCTAGACTTACGCCGGCGGACGTCACAACGCCGCAACCTGAACAACAGGGAATTGTCATTTATACTCCTTCCAAAAAAATGTGATCACTTCTACTGATGTTATATCTTAATTCATTCAGACACTGTTATATGCTTTTAAGATTGAACATTAGATCCTGATTCTGATCACACTATTATATGACCAGAATAGACTTGCATGTCCCCAAATTTCATATGACTGTCTGATGTGAAAAGCTCTTGAGAAAACAAGCAAACAAGCAAACAACTGTGCGCTCCAGATGTGAACGGGCTAATTGCAGCACGCGCAGCACAGTCTTCTCCTTACGGGCAGACTGCAGCAGACCATTCTGCTGATTATCACGTCTTTCAAGTGACTCCGAACAATCCACTCAAATATGTTCATATGAGACGGGAGCGCTGCAGCAGTACCTTCTGGAAGCGAAAGGCTGGATTAAAATATGTCGAAGCACATGGCAGAATTTGACAGCACATACTTGGATGTACCATACGCTAACGTCGTCAGGCCCTCGTGGTTTATTCATCAGCTGAGCTTCCCTTTAACCTGCAGATGAGAGAGTGTGAAAATAAGCTCCTACCTGCCAAACAGTAAAGTCAGTCTAAAAAATTCTGAATTAATTCTTAAAACAAACATTGCAGCTAACATGTATTTATCCCTTAGAACTAACAGGCTTTTAGTTTATCCTCTTAGCTTCCCAAATGGATGGTGTTGTATAAAATCTTACATTATATTCCAGCGCAAGAATTTCTGTGCTTGTTAAGAAACAAGCTGAATCCAACAACTACTGCTACTATTTTTTTTTTTCTGTATAAGCACCTTCTCATAACCTTATTACCTTACAGCCAATATTCAGGGCTTAACTCTGCCAGGCCGGTTTGGATTTAATGAGGCCGACTCTGTAACCCTTGGCCTCTCACAGTTTTGCCTCTCAGTCCTCTCTCCTCTTCTTTATGTGTGTTCTGTGAGTTACGTCACTTTGAAGTTCAGTGTCATCCGGGGCCAAAGCTTTCCCCTCCACCTCTGCGATAAATCCACATCGACCTCTAAGCCCATACAATAAAAGCCAGCACAAGGGTCATATATAAGCCAGTGAAGAACAGAATTGGTAAGCTACATGGAGACCTCAGATGGTTGTCGGGGGTGGGGGGGGGTGAGGCAGTATTGGAAGTGATTCTGTCTGGTAGCTAATGCTGCATCGAGGCTACAGAATTGGATTTGTGGGGGATGGCGACTAATCAATTCGCCTCACTATGAGCATCCAGTAGGGTGCCCACATTACAACCCCTGCCTGCCTCTCGACACGACTGGCCGAGCCCACTTCTGACACCACAAATAGGAAACCGGATAGGGTTGTGTGTGTGTGTCTGTTGGGCCTCTCGGGTTTGTACAGGAGAGTTTTAGATGGGCAGATAGCGTGACAGATTGGGTGTCTTGATCTGTTAATGTATCCACATAGTCCGGGTCTTGCGTACAGTAGAGAAGCAGCTACGTTTCAGTGTTTAAATCCAGTGTGTCGTTTTAAATGATCTGGCGCTCTGCAGGGAATAATGCATGCGGGAAAAGGACGATGAAATGTTTGAAAGTGATTTGCATATGTGTCCTGTATCCTGCCTGGTACATGGCACCACATCTCGTGTCCCGCTGTGCTCATGTGTGATGCCGCACTAACTGTGGAAGTAATTCCTCCAGACACATGACTAAAAATGGAAGGCAGCCATTTGTCCTTGCTCCCCCCAGAGTCCAGGGCTCATGTGGCGGCCTGTAGTGTCCTGTATTAATCATCATCCACCTGCATAATGTGTCGTATCAGAAATGAAGGGTCAAGATTAACAGTTAGTCCTCAAAGCTTCAAGTGTCCTTCAGGCTTGCGTTAGCTGTTTGAAAAGCTTTGTTTCTAAGTGCTCTTGCCAACTCCTCTGGGCATGATTTAAAAATGGATTTTCAGGTTTTTTTGATATTTTCTTCTAACAATCAGAAGCGTTGTTTTTTGAGTCTGTTTTAAATGGAAATCATGGTGGCAATTTTTGAACATGTTCAGCAGTCTCACCTCTGTCACTTTCCATCCCCGCCCGTCTCTCTCACGTCCCTGTTCAGAACGCTGTGAACTTCGTGGATGACAGTTTCCCCCCGGGACCTCGCTCCGTGGGCTTCCCCGAGGGCGACAGCGTCCAGCAGCGAATCAAAAAGTGGCTCCGTCCCCATGAGATCAACTGCAGCAACTTCAAAGACCGAGGCGTCAAGTGGTCCGTCTTCCGCACGCCACGGCCCTCTGACATCCTGCAAGGCCTGCTGGGGAACTGCTGGTGAGATGTCGGAAACCAAGCCAAGGGCACACGGGGCACTCATCAATCCAGTTAACTTAGAACAATCAGTGGCACACCATTCATTTAGAAAAACAATGGAAAAACAAAGATTAATGCTTATTAATTCTTTCACTCAGGACAAACAAGGATAAAAAAAGATGCCCAGAGTTAAAGGACATTTTTCATTCCGGTCAGTCTCTGTGAAAGTTCAGAGTAATCTAAAACATATAGCATTTCATGTCAGTGTGGTTCCTGCCTGAGTCTGCTTTAGATGAACACTGCAGCCTGAAGCTAGCAGAGAGACAGAGATGGAGACAGTGACAGAGAGGCAGTTAAACAGTAAGTAAAGAGCGAGGACAAATTTGAAGCCAGAAGAAAAGAAGACGACGCATCAAATGATAGAGGGACCAGGGTGTAGTTGGACAGATGCACAGATACACCTGACAGGGAGATTATTCACGGGAATGTGAGTCTGGACACATGCTTTATCTCTCTGCCCTTGTTCTGTGTGTCCTTTGGGGTGTGTGTATATATATATGTGCTGCCATCCACCGTCTTCGTCTGCACACACAACAAAGAACAGTCACTCAAAAAGTTGTCCTAATACAACTTTTCGCTTCATCACCAGCGCACACAGTTTATCAAAAATAACCCTCCCCCGAGCCGAATCCTCTCACTTGCGACACGATGTAACCCTAATTCATCTCTCTCTCTCGCTCATACACACACACTCACACACAAACACACTTGTCCTAATAACCCAGCAAACAACCCAGCTCCCTCCAGCCAGCCAATGACAGCAGAAGAAAGCAGTGCCAGTCACCCTTGTCCTTGAGTACGGCTGCAGTACAAGCTGACATTAGAGTCACATTATGACACGGCTAATTGGATTTTCATTTGATTTTTTTTGTGGCCGATTGGTTTTTCATCAGCGGCTGAATGGGCTGATCGGGGCTCGCTCAGCTGCCACTTGAACAGATGGAATATAGCTTTAATAATACACATTTCCATCCCCACACTAAAGAGTTTCAGTCTTTAAAAGCTGCCGCACTAACACACTGAAGGCTGGAATGAAAGGGATATTACTTTCATCTTTAGATGTACTGACAGTAATGCTAGTGGCACAAGTAGTTAGTCCGTTTGGTAAATTTTAGTAATGCCGTTAATAAAGGGGGTTTAGTATGCTTTAAAATCAGCGGTGAGTCAGCAGCGCACAAAAGGCAAATATTTTTCGTCATCCCAAAACTTCAACAATTTGTAACCATTTCATCAGTATTGTATGATCTCTTTCTCCATTTTCAGATGAGCTAATGTTCACTTTAAAATATATTCCTTTTAAGTTGGATCCCCGTGTCCCCAGCCGCGTCTCTCTTGTGTGAGGAATTAGCATTTTCTGATGTATTCAGATTTTTTGATTAACCAATTTCTCTTGCAAACTAATTAGTGGAGGCGAGCCGGTTTGTCTTTGCTGCAGGGTGAATTAACAGTAATCGGGAGGTAAGGCGAAAGGCATAGATGCTTGACTTGAAACTTGGAGAAAAAAAAAAAGCGATTGGTTTTCAATGATGCCAAATTATGTTTAAAAAAATCTTTCATAACTGCACAAGGCACCTTGCAAAAAGGATGTTTTTAATGCATGTTTACAGTCTCATGGCTGCTTGTCAGTTTGCTCTTTTCTATAATTGCATCTATCAGTCTACATTCCTGATCCCTTCCTGTATTATTGCCTAAAGTGAGCAGCCATTCAACCATCCACATGTCCTTCACATCCAGCTGATCATCCATGTCTCTGCATCTCCGTTTCTTTCCCTCCATCATTCTCATTGTCTTTGCACGTTGTTTCAGCCACATCCTCTCATTCACCCATCTGTCCACCCTGACCCGACGTTTCATTTTCCGACTCATTGACTTTTATCCCTCCCCAGGTTCCTGAGCGCGCTGGCGGTGCTGGCGGAGCGTCCGGAGCTGGTGGAGAGGGTGATGATCACCCGGACCATCTGCCCAGAGGGGGCCTACCAGGTTCGGTTATGCAAAGATGGGACGTGGACAACGGTGCTGGTGGATGACATGCTGCCCTGTGACGACTACGGCTACCTCCTCTTCTCCCAGGTCAGGAATCGAGGAAGCCCTGGAGGGGACTAGAGGGATCTAGGGGAAGAAGTAATGAATGAGAAGATGGTGAAAGTACGGAAGGCTGAGCAGAGGTGGACTGACTCACTGACTCATTGAACAAGATACACTATTAATTTCAAAGAGGTTGTGTGGACACTGCAAAATGGGTAGAGGGAAATTTTGAGTTAGGCAGAAATGAGTCATCTACACCTCTGTAGCCCATTCCTCATCTCTGTTTGAGGTTAGGGGGTTGAGTCTACATTAACTGCTTCTAGCATTGCACACACTTAAATCTGCATCTTTGCTGTTCGTAGTCCAGTTGCTATGTGGATAATGTAGGTGTCAGGTTTTATCAAGGAAGAAGAATGCATGGAATAAAAAAAGATGATATCCCTGCATCGATTTTGATCCTTTTTTTAACTGTCCATCGTGAGTCACAAGGTTATAGAACAGAAATGCTAAATTGGTAGAGTGCTCTTTTAAAGGCAGCAGGAAGGAGCAGCAAAGATGTTTGACATCCAGTGCACTGTACATATATACTTTCTGATTTATCAGTAAATGGGTTGCTTAGTGCTTGTTCAGAGTGGTCATATTTGCCTCGGTGATTGAACAACCTAACATCGATGTGATATTAACTTCTTAATATAAGTTCAAGTTCATTCAGCCTCTTACCTTTCCATCACAAGTTTGTCTGAAAGTGCTCCACAGAGGAAGACGATTGAGGTTATGTAATGCAATACAATACAAATGAAGTATTGCATTATGAAACAAACAAAGTACAGCGAAACAAATCCAGGCTGACAGACATGCTGTAGAACCTGTCATACCTTATCTGCATAATCTTGTTGAGGCTGCCTGGCACCGCCATCCTTAGATTCTCGAAGAAGTAGACGAAGAAATATACTGACATTCAGTTGGCGAAGTGGATTCCTTCACAAATGCCTTGACAAAACGGTAGGCGAGCAGTCATGTTTATGTTGATAGTATGATAAGAAAGAATGAATATACGTTCCACCTTTTTTAAAATCAGATTATCATGTTCAGAAA
Source organism: Centropyge bicolor (assembly GCA_037975185.1). Taxonomy (NCBI): domain Eukaryota; kingdom Metazoa; phylum Chordata; class Actinopteri; family Pomacanthidae; genus Centropyge; species Centropyge bicolor. Next base: position 488,935 of record JBBMOC010000024.1, on the reverse strand, counting down.
TGTTTAAACATTTGAGTCCCAGCCAACATGTTCAGAGCCAACACCTTAAAACACAACATCCTGTTGCAGTAGTACCTCTGTCAGCAAGCCATGCTCTTGACTGAGACGTGACTAAATATTTCCCTCTTCTGTTTCCCATCACTCCAGGCTCAGAGGAAGCAGCTATGGGTGGCGCTGATTGAAAAGGCCCTGGCCAAACTCCATGGCTCCTACTTTGCCCTGCAGGCAGGGCGCGCCATTGAGGGCCTGGCCACGCTGACGGGGGCTCCCTGTGACTCCTTGATGCTCCAGGTCAGCTCCACCAACCCTCGAGAGGAACCCATCGACACAGACCTCATCTGGGCCAAGATGCTCAGCTCAAAGGAGGCTGGGTAAGAGAGGGAGTGGAGGGAGAAGTGTGTTGAACTTTGCTGGCTTTGCCTTTCATATTTTCACCTTGTGTGTCCTTTTTTATTTTTCCACTTCATTCTGCCAAATAACATAATATATAAATGTTACACTTAAACATATATATGATAATAGATCACAGAATATCTACTAGTACATTGCAGAGAATAGACAAAGTAATCTTATTGTAAAAACATTGAAGTCTATAATCAGACCTACAAACATTAATGTGATACAAATCTGCAAAGGTGCTGAATGCTAATTTGCTGCATATGTCAGGAATAAAAGAGGTCTGGTAATCAGCACTTTGATATGTGAGCTTTCAAAGCAACATGAAACAACTAGCCGAACCCCAAATCATCAGTGGCCAAACTGCAGGTCCATCTGTCAGAAGACCTGCAGTATTATTCAATATATCAAAAAGGGAATCGCCTGGAACATCATGACAACATTCGCTTACTCTGCTAAACGGAGACAAGCTGCATCAGCAAAGGAGCAGAAATCATATTGAGACATGCTGGACGTATATACAATTGATATTTCATTTCTGTTGTTTGCTGCCAAGCTTGGAGAAAAAGAGAGCTTGCGGCTTTTCTGGTTAAATTAGGATTGAATAAGTGAAGAAACAATTAGCATAATTAGCAGAGAGAAGCACAAAAGCCGAGTATAGTTTCCTCTGACCTCTAGTTTTTAAACATACATATTTAGTGTATGTGTGTATGCATTATGTGGGTGGCATTTTATTTATGTGGAGCATTATATGTGTTTTCTATCTCATTTGTTTAATGTATTTAATGTAAAGTACAAATCAAATTGACTTGACATGACTTGCTTACAGAAAAAAAATCAATAAAGACATCATGTTCCTAATGATATTTTAGTGAATCCTCTGTCTTACACTGCGTGTTGTCATTGTCAGGTTTCTGATGGGTGCATCTTGTGGAGGAGGTAACATGAAGGTAGACGACGTTGTCTACGAGTCTTTGGGTCTGCGGCCTCGACATGCCTATTCTGTCCTGGACGTGCGAGATGTCCAGGGTTACAGGTATGAAGAGACAACAAGAGGAATGTGAACAGGAGTCGTTACCTGCTTTTCTTTCCTCTTTATTACTTCCCATATTGATCACCTGCTGTTTCTCTGTGTACATCCATCTATCTGCTCTGTCCTCCTCCTTCCATCGATTTCATCTTTGTAACAGAGAATATAGTAGACTTTAAAGGGAAACATAAAATTCAATGAAGACTGTGTTCATAACACCGTGACTCCCACTGTGCATTTTGGCAAGAAACATCAAATCAAATAGCTTAAAATTCTGTTATATGTGCCGCTAACTGGGGGTGGAAACATGATGTTGTGCTGTTGAAGAACATAATGTGCAGGATAAATCAATACACTTTTTAATTCAAAGACAACTTTGGATGAGTTCAGCAATAGGGCTGCAACTAACAATTATTATCATTATCTATTAATCTACCAATTATTTTTATGATTAATCTTTTAGTCTATAAAATATCCAGTCCATACAGTCCAAAGCTGTCATTTACTATCAAAAATGACAAAGAATAGCTGCAAATCCTTATATTTAAGAAGCTGGAACCAGGAAATATTTGAGATGTTTCTTTCCAGTTGGTGATTAATTGCCTTTCAATTGATTAATTTCTCGCAGCTCTATTCAGCAACTGGGGGATCGTATTTTGTTTACAACTGCAGCAAAAAAGAACTTGTTGAACCTGCTCTAGCTCTGATTCGTGCCTCTGACTGACTTCTTCTCTCCAGCACCTCTCTCAGAAACTGCATTTGAATTACTGAAAGTGGTGGCAATAACATAAACATATAGGATCTTAACATTGTCCTGATAGTCCTGTCTTTCTACATTAACTAACATTGAGGACGTCGTTCAAATAAAAACAGATCTAGGACCGGCTGCTGCTTCTTCTCTGTAAATGCTATGCCACTTACAAAACCCACATCCAAGTCGTGTCATGGCTGAAACTTTTCTTTTATTTCCTCCTTTCCCTTCAGTTACATTTCTCATTCATGACTGTTGTAGATTTCACAGTGGAAACCAATGACTCATATAGCATGTTTTTACTGGCACGGCCTTGGAGAGAAACCGCGTCTTAAAGATATTGTTTACTCATTAAAAAAACATCTTCATAAACAAGTCTGGCCTCATATTTAAAGCCACATTTTCGACATCATAGATATTGATGAAATCCTGAGTTTGGAACCGACTGAACAGGTGCATGCTGTGAAGGTATTTCCTGAATGATTTATATACCTGAATGGGGTAGAGGCTTGATGCCAGTAGAGAACAGGTGCACATCAGTTCACTTTGATCACTTTGATCATGATAGCATTGTGAGTCAACACAATGGAGGCTTCTTCTGTCCTATCTGCGAGAGGAAGTTGAGAGTAGCCGTAAATCCCAGATGTAATTTGCTCAAGAGCCTCGCACAGCCACTTTAATTTGCAGCCATAAAGCAATCGGAGTGGAAGATTGGGACGCGGCTCTTGATCTAAAATGGGTTGGAGTCCTCCTGCTAGGAGCCGGAGGAGATGAAAAGCAGCTTGGAAACAGTGATTCACCTGCCCCTTTTTTTGGAAAGTGGGGACTCTCCAATATGGTTTTCCATTATGCCTGCTAAGTTTTTCACTGTAGGGAGGAGGCAGTAAAATGAAATGGGTTGTTAAAAAGTAGGCAATCATCCATAAGAGGAGCAGTATGAGTCTGCAGAGATGGAGGAGGGGGGTATTGCGTTGAGTGAAAGATGTTGACATTTTAACTGGATCCTGTTTTTGGCTCTCCCTTCTTGTTAATCATCGTCCTCCCTGCCTGTCACTCCTTGTCCGTGCTCCAGGCTGCTGCGGCTGCGGAACCCTTGGGGTCGCTTCTCGTGGAACGGCAGCTGGTCGGACGAGTGGACGGACTGGCCACAGCACCTGCGTCACGAGCTGATGGCTCACGGCAGCAGCGAGGGCGTCTTCTGGATGGAGTACACCGACTTCATAAAGTAAGAACCATGTCTACAGAGATTTTTTTTTTTTCTACTTTTAAAAATGTGCACTGATTTTCCACCAAGACCAATACAAACACAATGACATCAGATATCTTTAAGTGATAATATGAAGCTTCTTTGATGTAGATTTGTATCCTGCCATAAAGTAATTAACTTTTTCAGACTATTCAATCCCAGTTGACCTGTCTTCCACCTAGTGGCCTTCAGGAGTATAGCTGCAATGATTAGTCAGTTAACTGATTTGGCGATGGAATATTTTGATATTCAATTAATCATTTGCTCAAATGTTTGCTGGTTTCAGCTTCTATAATTTTAGAGTGGCTGCTTTTTTTGTCATGTATGATAGTGAATGAAGGGTTTGGACTGTTGGTTGGACAAAACAATTTAAAGACGCCACTTTGGGCACAGATTTTCAACATTTCAAGGACTGAACACTTAATCAATTAGATTAATTGATAATGAAAATAATAGTTAGAAGCACCAGATTCAGGAGGCATAGCAGCGTCAAAATTCCCCAAACTTTTGTGTTTGCGCTTATGAGAGGTGAGTTCACAGTCAATCACTGTACTCATATGTTGGATGCACAGAGTTTTTTTCTGCTGATTTTATTTGTGCCATGGAGGCTGTGGCTGTTACTTTTACACTTGCTCTCTTTTTTTATTTTTTTATTTTTAACGCTTATTGCCTGGCACTGTGACATCCAGATGAAAAGTATTATATATAATGGATTATGGACAGGGGCTCTTTATGCAGCACATAATTTGTATGCAGCTCTCCATGATTGGCAGAGCATACAGCAGAAGGAAATGACATTTTAAGGAGTGAGCCACCAACCACTTTCCTTTCCCCAACCAATATATTGCCCATTTTGTCCCATCTTGCGACGTATGTAAGTCATTTCTCAGTCTCAACAGGAAGGTCCGTCTTTCCATCTTCCGAATCTCTTTGATGATTCCGAGCAGTTATGTACTGTAGGTGGGTCGGCCTGTAACCATTTACAAGTGATTGCTCTATTTTTTTTTTGCTGCTGCAGTAAATATGTTCACGAGGTGTCTTGTCATTTCCTGTTATCCCCATCTGGCACATCGCCCAAATGAAGTGACACGCACGTCATTGGTATCTGCAGCTCAACAATAAGCTGCATGATTCACCAAATATGTTCCAAAATAGTTGTATCTTTCAAAACAAAAAACACGCTGTTGATTGGCCTCATCATCCCCACAATTTTAGGATTAATGGAAAAACAAACAGAAGTGAGTGCAAGGGTCACCACTTTGTGAAGGATATTACTATGTGGGCTTAGTAATCTTACACCTGTATGGAGTTTGCTGATCGTCTGTTATTGACACTAAAGTGAGTGACAGCGTTTCTGTTGTTTTTAGAACATTATGTTTGTTGACTCATGCACCATACGCTGATTCCTGCATCACGGCGTTATTAAAGGAATTGTCTTGTATTGTGGTTGCCAAGGATTTTGCAGGCAGAGGCTTCGACTTGTTCTCTGTGTGTTTTGTCATATTAGATCAATCCTCATTCAATCACGAGCAGCATCAGGTATTGACTGGTGTTGTTCTAGCTTTTTTTTTTGTTTTTATATCTGCCCACATATCCTTCCCATTCATAAAACTTAATTGGCCAGTGACCTTGTAGAGGTCGGCAAACACTGCCGCCTGTAACAGTTTCATTGAAAACAAAACTGAAAGTAATCTGAGACATAATAGGGAACTGTTGCCTGGTAATAAAACATAACTGACTGAACAACAGAAGTAGACAGCAAAAATAAAACTGAGTTGAATTACAGCCCTAAAATCAATCAAGTGCGAAAAAATTTAACAAAGTTCGAATAGAATCTGAATTGCTTTCAACAAAAACGTTTCACCGAAGGGCTTTACTTTGTGTAAATATCCTGATGTTGGACAAAAGTGAGGTCACTTACAAAACAGCATTAGCCTGGGAAAGGTTTTTTCTTCTGATCATTTCACGTTGTCACAAAGTCCTCCAGGTTAGTAGGTTCACTGAAAGATAATGTGAGTGTGTAGGTCTGTTATTCATGTCGTGCCTAACAAAATAGGAGTTGCAATAAATCCAGAAGGATCAATGTGGCTGTCCTCCTGAACGCCTCAAACCTGAGAAATGTATTCAGCCTAGATAAGAATCCCACATCCCATCCGTCTTCTCGCTGTTTCTCGTTTTCTCTGACAGACAAATAATCTCAGTAGTAATATCAACAAAGGTGCTTATATTGATTCATATGCATCAAGTGGACAAATGGGACTGATGTTGATTTTTAATTTCACAGAGATTATTTGGTCAAAAACAAGAGCTGCAGATACAGTATTTATCTCAAGTGATCAAAACCTACTAAAACTTCTGCATACCTGCCTCCTCTTCCTCTGCCTTCATCCCGGTTGTCAAGAAGACAAAAGATGTAAGACAGCAAGGTTAGGAAGTGATGAAACCATGAAAAACAGACTGAAAGTGAGCAAGAGAAAGTCTCTCGGGGGCTTCTGTCTTTGAAGGAGGAGGTCTGATATGTTAGCAAGGTAAATGGTGTTTGTACAGCAGCACCCTTAGAGGCTGTGCTAATGTTAAAGAGTTGCTTGTGATGCATACAAATAGATTTAGCTCCTGACGGGGAGGGAGAGCAGCCGGTCAAATTGTCAGCGTCTCAAAAGAACGGGTTCCACTGCATGTCTGGATATATATACTAAAGAAGGCTCTGTCCTCTCCTCCATCTCCTCCCACAGGTACTTTGACTCAGTCGACATCTGCAAGATCCACTCAGACTGGCAGGAGGTGAGGCTACAGGGCTGCTTCCCCAGCAAGGCGAGCGGGCCGGTCACCGTTACAGCCCTCACCGTGCTGGAGAGGACGGCGTTGGAGTTCGCTCTCTTCCAGGAGGGCAGCAGGTAAATGACCTCGCCTCCTTCCTCCTCTCCCCCCCTTCAGCTTTCTCATTCCGTCTCCCACCTTTAGCTCGCCGCTGACCCGTTCACCCCCTCTCCCTCCTCAGGCGTTCGGACACAGCCGACAGCCACCTGCTGGACCTGTGCATCATGGTGTTCCGCGCCTCCTTCGGCAGCGGCAACAAACTGACCCTGGGCCGCTTGTTGGCCCACAGCAAGCGGGCGGTGAAGAAGTTCGTCGGCTGCGATGTGATGCTGGAGCCGGGAGAGTACGCTGTCGTCTGCTGCGCCTTCAACCACTGGCAGATGAACGTCAGCGGGACAGGAGGTCCACCCACACCCAGTAAGCGTGCAGAAATAATGTGCAGGAGCAGCACTTTTGTGTTTTTGCTTCTGAATATTTGACATTTACACAATCATTCAGCTGACTTGTTCAGTTTTTAGCTGAAGGCTCTCAATCTGAAGTATAACCGTCATCCTCTTCCACAGTCTCGAGCCCCACCAGCGGGGCGGCACGACGGCCGAGCCAGGACTTCCCCGGCTACATCCTGGCTATCTACAGCTCCAGGCAGGTGATGGTGGAGCAGGTGGAGGCGACCGCCACCACGCTGGCTGACGCCATCATCCTCCTGACGGAAAACAAAGGCGAAAGACACGAGGTGAGAGACGCGCTCATTTCAGAGGGGGAGAACAAGCATATCTGTTATTGTTTACTCACTTCCTGACTTTCACTTCATCTGTCCTCGCATCTCCCTGTCTCACACCTACACACACGCACACACGCACATTGAATATAATATATATGCTTGTGAAGCCGGAGAACGTTTGCACCTCTGTAAGCCACTTTGAGATAACACTTTAGATTTCCTCTGCAGAGACCCGAATCCTATTCTGCCTTAACGCATGCAAGTACTTGCACATTATCTCTCCTGCACACACACACACACACACACAGCCTCACTCATACTCTTGGAAACAAATTATTCTTGCTCTCCTGAACTGCGCTTCCCTGAAAGCGCTGTCACATTGGCTGATATTGTAGAGGATGACAGAGCTTTTTAAACACTTGAGATCATCTTTGTTAAGTCATTCAGCTCCCCAGGAATTCACCGCTCGAGGTAGACGGGCTGAGCACTCTGGCAGTCGCTGCACGAGCAGTAGTGTTTTAACAATATTGTTAAAAAAGATTTTTTCTTGAGTGGAGTTTTAATAAATAATTTGAGCAGCCTAGAGTTTTGTATTATAAGCACATACACGTGTTACTGACGGATATTTGTTAGGTACAGCTGGATTAGTGGATGCTGTTACTGGGCCACTGGATGTGAAATGACAGCAGCTAAAGCAGTTTAGCTGCACTTGTATTCATTTTGTTACAATTTCAGGCCCCAGAATAGAGAGATCAGTAATCACCTCACCTCCACAGAGAGCTGTTACTGTGAATGCAGAATACAGTCTAAAAAGCATTTTAACCCACTGAAAACTACTGCCATGATGATGTACTTTCAGCATAGCTACACTACTTTCAGCCATGTGAAACACTAATGTCCATTTTTAACACCATCAAAAGACAAAGGCCTTTTTTTTTTTTTGCATCGGAGAATCATACTGGCAGAACCTCTCTGCAGACAGTACCCCCAATAGACCAGAATGCATTGCACCCACAACATAGCATCTTGTATTAGGGGAAAAAACTTCTTTAGCCTTTGTTATTCTATCAGATCACACCCTACACTTACACCAGCCTCAGGCATATATCTGGATATATGAGGTTTGTTTATAGAATACAAATTGGACGGAGAGCAGCAATTTTATCTGCATACACAGTCACTGAGGACGGCATCCTGACTTCTACACGACAGCCGGTTTTCAGTAGCTTAACTTCCAGCACATTGTGTTAGCATTGACAATGTGTGAATTTTAAAAAATGCGTTCATTTCAGTGGTATCAAAGTTCAGGGGAAATTTGTGTCAAGCTTACTCTGATTTTATTCTGGAGGATCACATGAGTCACACCTCCAAACTAAAATGCATATTATGTGTCCCAACTGAAGTATTTTTACTTTCATATGACAGTCAGGAGCTTTATTCATTGTGAAATGACACTGTAGTGCACATGCTGTATTATATTTGTAAACTCACACAAGTGTATAAATATGTCTTTTCTGCTTCTTTTATTGTGTTTGTTTGTGTGTGCTCTCAGGGCCGCGAGGGCATGACGTGCTACTACCTGACCCACGGCTGGGCTGGGCTCATCGTGGTGGTGGAGAACCGCCACCCCAAATACTACCTCCATGTCTCCTGTGACTGCACTGACAGCTTCAATGTGGTGTCCACGCGTGGCAGCCTCAAGACCATCGACAGCGTACCGCCTTTGCACAGGTACAGAAACATACCTTGCTCCTAGCTCTTGTCATCAGAAACATGCAACTCTGAAGAACTGAAAATCATCAAGCTATGTTTCACCTCGGAAAAAAAAAAACCTCAACAGATAACAAGTGAAGAGATTAAATGCTCTGGGAACATTTGGTACAGGTGCAGCAAACATCCACCAATTTAGACGATTACAGTGTATCTGTACACACTTATATAACGCAGTGATCCCAGAGGATTAACACTCTGTATTTCTTAATAATCTACTTTAGGCTGGTCTCGGAACAATTATAGCTTCCCTTGTTTACTGTTGCTCCCCATTTTTCTCTTCCCATTAAAGCCAATGCTTTAAAGACCTGAAAACTGTTTTACTCTGAGACACACCTGTGAAATTCAGCACAGTGGTGCCATTCACACAACATTAGGTTTCTCTGAATTTAGCTTCTTTGCACATCATATGAATGTTTCAGTCGTACGCCACATTGCAGCATGCATTAATGTAAATTTACGACCTTATCCCTTCAAAGTTATGTCCCACATAATGGGAGACTGTAAAAAGTCACCATGCATGAGGACTGTGTCTTCTAACAAGAACATTATGTCAGTTCACTTGATTAAAAACATCCAGTGCTGCAATATCACACTCTCATTTTCTGATGTTCTTACTCACTCGCCGTTACACAATCAGTTCATAGGCCGAAGCGTTTAGCAGCTAGCTAATCATATTCAGGACAATATCTGATTCTCACTGGAGTGTACTCAGATATCCCTAAGATGATGGAAGTGTGAATAACACTTTTTTTTATTCCTCTCGTTTCCTGTCATCATATTTCCTCGTCTTGCCCTCAAAATAGACTGAATCAGAAAAACAAGCTACTCTAGAGTGCTGATTAATCAACTTGTCTTCCTCCAATTCTAGTTTAAACTGTGCTGACTAACTAATAAACTGTAACAAGATCAGTGGCAAAAAGTATTAAACAATCTAAGTTCTCCTCCCAGATGTATGGAATAAAACAGATAGTTACATAATAAAGCTCCAAACTCATATTTATTTTAATGAATTGTAGTGCAAAGTAGGGCAAGACTATTGGTGTATTCTGGTCCATCAGCCTCTTCTCTTTAGGTAATGATTCTTTATTTTGCAGCTCTTAACTTGAAATATGACAGTAACTGTATTTTTACAATTTCATTATATTTTTCATAAATATATTGTTTTGAGGTTTTAAGGGGAGGATCCAAAGAAAATACTGACTACACTGTGGAGCACCTTGTGTTTTCATAAAATGAAATATAAGATTCAAGCATACAGTCCCTTATTTCACTGCATCATAGATGATGCACAGCAGAAAAACACCATATTTGTATTCAATGCTCAGCAGGTGCTTGATCTGCCTGAACTGAAGCTGGAGAGAAACTGGAGATGTCTCTAAGCTGCTCCATGTTTATTTTTTTCCTATGCTCTCTGTCTCCCCCTGCAGGCAGGTGCTGGTGGTGCTTTCACAGCTGGAAGGAAATGCCGGCTTCTCCATCACCCACCGCCTGGCTCACCGCAAGGCAGCCCAAGCCTCCCTCGGAGACTGGACCCCCACCAAGGCCACCCACAGCCCCCAGCTCACCCCGGACATTGATGGCCTGCACCGGCCCAGGCCTCTATGACCACCGCCCACTGTCTCACGCACACACACAGACTGTAATCCAATGAACTGTCAGACCACTGGAAAACCAGGCAAGGGAGGGCGGGCGGTGTGTGCAGCCCTGCAACACGGAGAAAGATGCATATTTTGTGTGTCTCTTGTCGGATGAACACACACCTGAATGTAAAGCATAAATAGGCAGAGTTTATGTGCTGTCCTCCTCCTGCTCCACTGATGCTGAAGTTTTCATCCGGCTCTCTCTCCCTTGCCAAGTGGATGTGCCATGTCAGGATGAAATGAGGGAAGCAGGCCACAAGGGGTGACCGGGACTTACTCACGGAACTATATTTCACCCAGGCTCCTAACGAGATCCAGCTCAGACTACTTAAAAAATTCCGGACGTATTTTTTTTTGGTACAAGCGCTGTACGTGGAGCAGATGTCACCCCAGAGTTTTCAGCGAGCTTCACGGGAGTCAGGGTGGAGTGCCGTAACTACTGAGCCATTTGCCGGCCCATAAACCTATGAGCCAATCACCCGCAGCAATCGGACACCTATGTCGTCCACGAGGACAGCTAACAAAGCATGAGACTTCAGGGGGGGAGTTTATCTCACCCAGCCCTCAGTATGGTACTTAATGAGCCAAACCCAGCTTCTAGTTTCATTCATAGTCATGTGTGTTGTTGTTTTTTTTTATTTGAGAACACACACATCGGTCTTACTTGTTTTATACACGACCCTCATCGCCGTCTTTTCCATGTTGTGTGTTTTTGAGGTCGTAGAAGAAGCCATCATTCATACAGTACTGTCTGTCCCCACTCTCCATCACCACCGCAGTGCTGTCTAGCGCTCTCTCTAGCTCAGGACCAAACCCATGATTTGTTACAGTAAGCTGATGTGTCTGTGGCAGCTGTATGATACCCGAACAGCTGGAACAGCATCTTTGTGTATCTCTTGTTGTTCGTCCCTCAACATACTTACCAGCCAAGCTGTGGTGTAGAGAATAGTGTTGTAATGCTACCTTGTGACACATAATAGAGTTCCCACCCTCATGCTTCAATAGACTAACATACAATTTCTTGCTTTTTCCCGACAGAGAAACAACCGCTGTACCTCCTTTTTTCCCCCCTTTCTTTTGCTTACTTTAATTCATTTTCACTCAGCCTCAGTTTGGGGTCTAAACGCTGGAGGCGAGTCATTACATGACCGGCTTTGTAGTTTTCCCCTCAGGCATGCTGGCTTTTTCTCATCCAGTTCGGCAGTCAGCTTATATCCTTACACACAAATTCACACTCCGGGAGCAACTGGGCTCTCTCGACGTCATATAGGGTGAATTAATGCTGCATCTTGCACTCATACAAATTTGTGTCTAATCCTTGTTTTTTTGGTACTGAAGGTCAGCAGGTGTCTATTTCTCGCACATCAACAGTTTGCCAGTGTGTTGATTTACACTTTAGTGTACTTGGGGAGCACTAGATGAGCCAGTGGCTGTTTGAACAGTCAGTTTGCCATAGGGGAGCTCTTAAGAGGAGCTGCCGAGTTTACTTTGGGAGGTCAGGGACCGTTTTTTTTTTTTGTTTGCTTGGGTGCAGCGCGAAGCATCTGGGCCAAACCCTCCCGCAAGGATACACCGACAGCACATTAGCGACAGCACAGTGTCCTCGTGTAATAACAAATTACCATTTTGTCAGACTGCGTGCACACATAACAAGAGAGAGAAGGGACCCCTGAGACGCTTTGTGACACAGAAAATAGTTTAGTTCCCTCTCAGTTTGGGCTGCGTCGTTTCAAAGAATGGGTTGCCTACAGCTGTTTTCAGGTAGGTGCACTTTTAGGGCCCCACAAGGCTTCCAATCTCTCCAGTGTCAAAGCCATTTCTGCTGTTTCACTAAGGATCTTTCAGTCCTCACCACAGCCACACAGATGTTTTTATCGGAGGGAGGGGAAAGATTAATGCGGTACTATAGTTTATAACAGGATGGAGTGGGAGACTTTTTAATCACATCTTAGTGTTATGTCGTGAAATGTGGAAAAACTTGAAAAGCTGAAAAGCAAAATCCCACAGAAATGCAATTTGTTTAATGTCAAGATCACTTTCAGTCTAAAGTTCCAACGTTGAGATGATACAGTTCAGCAGCTTTGAGTTAAACATGCCTCAAACATGCGTCATCTCATGAACGTCCCTTTCGTCTGTATTGTCAGCGTTGACGGTAAAGCAGCAGTCTTACTTTACTCTGCACAAACCACGTCCACCAGCTCTGGTACTTCACGACACCTTCAGCGCAGTTTGTCTGAAAACTGCTTCAGCATTTTAACATGTCACTGATGAAAGATGAAATAACTGTAAATATGTTTTCCTAAGAAGCATAATGACCACTTTGAGACGTCTGTCTGTCCTGTGTGAGTGTGTGTGCGTGCTCACAGCCAGCTGTGAACCTAGTGTCTAATTTATTTGTATAAGTGATCTGCAGGCCTGTTGTCTAATGAATATTGTCGAATACTGAACTGGCGAATGACAGATAAAGGAATGTGATAATTTACGGCTTTAGTTTGAGCCCAGAGGGATTAGCTTGACGAGAAATGAACCTGCACTGAAACACCTGCAACGACAGGGCACCTCAGAATTCAGTGTCACCGCTGAATCACTTTACATTTACATGAGATTGATTTTTGTTTTATACTATGTTTTTTGTTTTTTTTGTTTTGGTCATTACTGTCATTTTGGCACGTGCTGGTGTCCCATGACCTACTCCTCTTCTGTGAAGTTGTGGTGGTGACTCTTCTGTGCATTATGGGCGCCCCCTGCTGTTGAAGAGGCTGCAGCCAGAGAAAAGCTGGTCATTCACAGAGCAGCCGAACGCCTTTTCTCTCCTCTCCTCTCCTTTGTCTGGTTCCCTCCTTGTAAATTGTACAGACTGCAAACTTAAGCCACACAAAAAAAAATATTTAAAAAATAATGAAAAAAAAATGAACTGACCCTTTTAAACTTGTAAAAAAAAATATGAAAGTATGATAGTAGAAACAAAAAAATTTAACCTAATGCTGAAAAAAATGGAACTCTGATGAATGTGATATATATTTTATTGATCTTTTCTTGGGGGGGGAATATGAGTATATGTGTACAAACATATGTATGTTTAATTTTCAATCTCAGGTTCCGATGGACCAAATAAATTTTTTTAAATTAAAAGGCAGCATTTGTCATTATTACAAAGTTTTCCACATACAAAGAGGCTTTTTTTAATTTTATAGAGTAAAGGAAACTGAACTATTAACACAAACTAGTTTTAAAAAATTTTCCATTTAAGCTCTTGTGCTTTATGAATAATAAGAGGAAGCTTTCAAGCTGCAAATATTACATAACAAAATGTGATAAATGGATAATGAATGAATTCACTTACACTTGTTTCTTCCTCTATTATTGATTCCAGTCATCAGTTTCTGATGTGTTTGTCATCACTGACTTCTCTTTCCTCTTGTCTCTGCCTTCTCTCATCCCTGAACTCCCTCTTCCCAACAGTGTGTTTTTCCAGAACATATCTCTCGTAGTTGTTCGTGTGCATGTGTCCACTCCCTGGTCAAGTCTCCACCTCTTCTCACTTCACTCCTCCCCACCCTTCTTTTTCTAAAAATGTCCCCCCCATTCTTCACCCCCCCATGATCCTCCAAGGCAAACCTCCTCCCCAACACATCCACAACTCCCTCTCCCACTCATTATTCCCACCTAACCCCTGTGGCTCTGTGGTGAAGTTTTACTGACCCCAGCAGAGACTCTGTGGACGACGTGGTGACAGCATAAGGATCTGTCAATCACTTTTTCCTGTACTGACAACCAAGGGGAAAAAAGGCACTCTGCTCGTCTGGAACTAAAGGTATGACTGCTCAAATATCTGTCCACGTCTTGCTGTTGTCACATAGCTGAGTCATCTTCTTCTTCTTAGCCTGGAGTGCATGGCGAGGCAAGGTGAAAATGCGATAATGCTTTCCATCAGGTAGTCAGTGAGTCAGTGGCAGGACTTTGCATGCTGAAAAACTTAACAGTATCACGGTCCGATATGTGATGAGAGAAAAGCGAGACCTGGCCTCTCATGGGAAATCTGTTCATTTCCAACCCCGTGCCTCCCTTGTGCTCTGTGTCCAAGCTGATATGACGGACCCAATTAGATATAGGCCTTTCAATTTTGTCTGCAGACATGATAAGGCTAAATCATTCCCCTGCAACACTTGGTATGAAATTGAAAAGATACAGAGTTCCTCTGAGCGGAGGAGAAGTTGTTTTCATGTCGGACTGGACTGAACAGCATTGTGAGTACAAAACAGTGTGATAGAGTGAGGCATTTATTCTGCAGTCGAGTTGCGAATTTAATTGCTGCGAGCTGCATTGAGATCTCAAGGCCAGGTTAAGCACTGCTGTGTTGTAGAGACAGATATGTTGAATCATAACAAACAGGTAAAATGATTTAAACCCCAACAGAAATGGAATGAAATGTAGCACACATTCAGACATGACTGATTTCAATATCTAGTTTGCAATAAAATCTAAAGATGGACTGAAGGAGACATGTGAGCTGCTGGTTTGTGCCACTGCCCAATGATCACATTTCTCTCCCTTCTTATTTTCCCCCCCAGGTCAGGCCAAGTAAGTAAATCATGTGACATGCAAGTGTCCCCACAAGAGGTTGTTGGGGACAGGGGATTTTAGTCGAGGGCCAAGGCATGACGTAACTCGAAGAACATGTCCTGTGAAGCCTGTCTGAGAGTTTAGCTGATCCTCTTGTCATGAGAGCTTCTGTCATCGGGGTCACAGTGTTTGTGTGTGTGGCGACCCCTGGTCTTTAGTCTATAGTGTGTGACAATTTCACACTATTGTATCTATGTACACATACAATACATGCAATTCCTGTGAAATAAACACAACTCAGAATAACTGTGCTGATCTCATATCCTTGAAAAAGTCATACTTGAGAATGAGGAGACGCTCGCTTTGTGTGTTTGTGTGCAACTGTGTGTTTTTATAAAGTCCTATCATCGGTTCTGAAATAGCTTTATATATTATATATATAGGTCCTGGCAGCAGTTTCAATTCCTGTCTGGGGTTTTGTAATAGCAGTGAAAATCGTTCTTGTGTCAGCTCAGTGTGTTCCTTGGTCGTCAGGACGCCTGGTACAAATACCTGTCTGTGGCTTTGTGACTGTATGTCCTTCCACATTTGCAGCCCTGCTTCTTCTCATTTGTCAGTCTGACCTGGTCGGGGAGGTTCCCTGTCCCTCACATACCAGACTCTGCTTTAAGTCTGTCTGTCAGTAAGGACACAGCACACACAGACACACCGATGGATTTGATGTGATAGAATGTCAAAGAGGAGGGGGGGGGGGGGATACATTGATGGAGGGTGTGTTGTTTCAGGTGCTGGTGAGGCAATGAAACATGATCCAGGTGCTGTTGGAGTGACAGATCCCATGAGTTTAAAGGCTTATCAGACACTGAATACTATTTTTATGATACACTGTGACAACATTTTACAACTCTGGAGAGCAATTTTTATCTCTTCTTGTGGCGAACATGTCTTCCACAGCAAGCTATGAGGGATGTGCATGTGTTTGATTGACCATTGCAGCACATTGCCGGGAGATGTTAAGGTGTGGTCCTGCAAAAGTTGAGCCAGGTTTTTCAAAGCTTTGACCACATCCAGCATCACTGATAGTCAAAGGTTTGCTTTGTTGCACCCAGTAATGATGTCACAGTGTCCTAGAGTACATTTATACATGACTGCAGCCAAGTCAGGAGTTCAAACACATGAGCCTTTAAATGTCTGTCCACATGTTGAAATAGGCCAAACATTAAGTGATATAACATTGAGGATTTATTTAATGCTTCATTTCCTAGTGGAAACTGAAGTGCCACAACATGGCGTCCCAGATCCCAGCGCTCCCACAGTCCTACGCTCCAGGGACTGACAGCGTCTTTTCTGACCGCTCCGGCTTCTACTCTCTGGACTCCAACGTTCCTGGGCTCTCTAAGGTGATTCTCAACAAGCTCAACATGAAGGACTACGGAGAATACAGGTACAAACAGTCGACACTTAGATCAGCCAGGGGTCAATGTGATGCAAGCCCAACTGTCTTGTTGCTCATCCAAGTTTTCAGTTTGATCGTCCGACCATCCAGACTTTGATTAGTTTATGTCATATAAATGATAAATATAGCTGCATCTCATGGCTTCAGATCCAATGCTTTCACAGCTTCCTCTGCATCTCAAATCATGTCAGTTTCTTCAACATGTATTGTTCTTATCAAATGAAGTGTCTGATTCCATTAAGGGCTGCCCTCGAGGGAAAGGCTAAAGGGATCTCATTCCGCAACTACAAGGAGTTGTTCCAGAAGATGGAGGAGACCTTCAAGTTCTGCACCAGCTGCAACAAACTGCCGGAGCATCTGGCCGAGGGACAGACCCTGAAGCGCTGTGTGAAGTGAGTGCAAAGCCACGAGTGAGGGATGGTGCACGACGATGGCTGCAGAGGTGTCTCTGTGTCTACTACACGATCTCGCAATATTCGAGCATTAACTCCGATTAACACTAATTGTTATTGACAACCTGAATATTCTGAGTGACTGAAACTTGCACCGCTCTCTGGTCCGGCTCTATTATCGCCCGCTCAGGATGTTGTTTTGACATTGTTGTCCAATAGCTGTCATGTGTGAAGCATTACCAGTCGCTATTGTATCAGCAGCAGAATGATAGGACACCAACATGTGGACAATGGCCAGTGGCAAATATAGCAAAGTCCCCCTGACTGTGATTCATCTCTCTGCAGCTCGGCAGCTTATTAAGAACAGTGGTTCATAAAGCCACAACATCACAGAGTGTGTGTGTCAAGGAGCGTATTGAGAATAAGGAATATTATTCACGAGTGCCTTATTGTTTTTGTTCCTCATTTTTCTTCTGGCTCCACATATGGCTCTCTTTCTCTCTCTCTCTCTCTGATTCTCACACACACACACAAATACACACAGACATACTGTATTGCATGTGGGGTCCCTTGAAATTCTCAGCTGCCACTGCCTCTCAGAAAAGTTGCCATCAGCAGGCGTTAAGGCAGGAAAAACCCCCAGAACTGCTGACGAGTGAAATGAACTTTGACATCTGAGATTTACCACAAATAGTCCAACAGAATAGTCCAACAGAACTCACTTGGTGACCATTGTGCTTTTCCTTTCAAGGACACCTGTGTTTTCTCCCCTTCTTGTCTCACTTAAGTGTGCATTGGCTGATAAATGATTTTATGGAAATGTGGGTGCCTCTAAGGCCGCGAATGATTGCAAAGTAAAGTAATGGTCTCTGAAGGTGCCGACTGGCATTGGATGTCAGGCCTCTAATCCAATAGATGACCTCACCACCTTAACAGTGCGACACAAGCCCACATCCATACAAACAGGTTGTATAATCAGAAATACCAGTTCCTACTGCAGCTGTTGTCTGAAACAGGGAAGAATTCATTTTCAGTGTGGTGACTTTGAATGTATAAGAGCAGGTTTTAAATTGATGTAGGATGCTATTCATGTCCTGGCACAAAACAGCTGATCCTCTAATGATATATAGGCTTATATATACATTACAACACATGATGCACTCATAAATGATTTTTATTTGGCTGCCAGTACTGCACCGGTCAATTTTTAACCAAGTGTTTTTTTAGTTAGCACAGTTGTAGATGATGGGAGAGTCATTATTTTTCCAAGGAATTTGGTCATGATGGTCAAACCAAAATTTTCAAAGTCGTCATTTTGGATGGGCCTTGAATATCTGTAGCAAATTTCATAGAAATCTTTAGTAGTGGTTGTCAGGATATTTTAGTCTGGCCCATGGTGAACAGACCTCTATGATCTCTGGAAAAATGAAAGTGAAACCTGTTATAAGATTCAAAGTGGAGAGCGTTTAACATCAATCCAAGTGTAAAGATTGTTTAACTTTCACGGCTCGCAGGGCTTCTTTCCGTTTCATTTCTCTGCCTTGCTTCTCACACCTCCTTTCTGTCACAGGTGCTTGAATGTGTACTACTGCACCAAGGACTGTCAGAAAAAGGACTGGCCTCAGCATAAAAAGGTCTGCAAGACGCTGCGCCTGGTGGCCATCGACAGACTGGCGGAGTGGCTGGTGTTCACTGGTGAGACGTGAAAAAGCGACTGCAGCTGGAATTAAAACGCCTTAATTGCTGTTTGAGTTCACACAACAGAGAAATCACATTAATGAGATGGCATATTTTGAAGCCGAGCTGCAGCGATGAAATGCCTGAGAGACAAAAACTGGCAGAAAGTCACAGTGCGATGCTGGTTCGTTTTTGAAATTTTGATTAAAGTTCCTCAGCCGTCGAATCTCTCTGATTGCTTTTCAAACGCCATGTTAACTCGCCAGGCCGAATCAACACTAATCTGTGTCCTCGGTTTTGTGTCGCATAAATCCGCCATGAATGTTTTTCCCACCCGTGCAGGAGACCTCCCGTTCCGCACTGAGAAGTGGTCCAAGTCAGCTGCCGAGGTGAAGAACTGGGAAGACTGGCTCCACGTGCAGGGGGACCTCACGCCACGTCTGGACGCCGTCCTGTCCGGTGCCAACATGACGACCCTTTGGAAGAACGCCAGCAGGCCGAAGCCGGACGACTCCGAGCTGCGGCAGTCTTTATGGCGGATTCAGAGCGAGTTCCTCTCTCGCGTTCTCACAGTTGGGAAGGCAGTGCAACACTTCGGCCTTGACCCGTATGCTAAGCCCATCACTGTTCACTTAGCGGGGGCTTCCCACAATGAGACCATGGGAGCCAGGCTGACGGACTATGACGAGCTGAACAACATGTTCCCGGGACACCAGGGGATCGAGGTAGTCATGGTGGGACCGGAGGTGGTGGACGGCCCCGTCGTGAGGCCTCCTCTCAGGGCGTTCGGCCCCAAGCAGAGGGTCTACATCAGCGCCTACAAGGGCCTGTACCACCAGTTCTGGGAGGAGCTGGTGGAGAGAGAGGAAGCAGCCAAGCCAGATTTAGTCATTGGATATCATCCTGGTGCGTACACACAACATCCTGCCAAACATAGACCAACACAATGTTAGAGATGTGATCGTACAGCCACTGAAATCTGGTGGTGATGAAGAGATTTTCACCTCAAAACGCCTTTAAATCAAGCGAACACAATGCTCACTGCATCTATAAATAGAAACTACTCAGCTTAAGTGGTCAGCTGTCTTGGAGAACCAGTGGCTTGTCTCCCTTTATGCTCGTTTGACAATTACCTCTTTCAGAGAACAGAGTGAGCTGGAGACGTGTAAGTCACTAGATCTGGCCTATTCATTAGCGCCAGGCTTTTATTGGGGATTTGGGTGATTAATGGGAGCAGCTGGGGAAGAGTTTGGCTTCTGACTGCTGGACTCAGCATAATGTCAGTAAGCTGCCCTTTTGAAAGAGGAGTCTCAGTTCCTCCCACTTTCACTCCAACATTGCACAGTCGTGTCCACTGATTTCAAACAATCTCACCATCCCTGTCCCCATTCAGTCTGAGGACATACACTGTTCTCTTATGAGGCCTCATAAAATTAGATCCTACTTCTGGGATACAATACAAAAAGCCAACTGCTACTTTTCCTCCACTTCCTGACAAATTGCACATTAAACTAAAAGTCTCGACATCTACTGTCCGTCCCTTTGTCCTCTCTCACAGACAGTCGCCTCATTAAAGTGGCACTATAACCCTACACCTCCAAAGCTCCTGCACTGAATCAGTTCTGTGACCCTTTAACCTGCCAAGCAGCAGTAAAGCCCCCGAACCAACCGCATCCATAACCCTTGGCTCGGTTATCACTGCAGGCTCCACTGGAGCTAAATATACAGGAATCAGTCATCCTGCGAGTAAACTGCCTGAGGGCCTGGCTGCGTTTCACACCACAAAGCTGGCAGAGCGCTGCATTATGACACTGTTTAAGTGATAGAGGAGCAGGCAGCATGACAAAAGGTATAAAAAGGAAGGTGTGTGTACGTGTGTGAAAGTCACAAAGAGAATGAGAGCGACAGAGGAAAAGCGCTGCTAGAAAGCAGAGAAAAACAGACACCGGCCTCAGAGAGTGAGGGAGGGCGATGTCAACTGTCAGCTCTCACAAAGGAAATGGATGTGGGTGATGTCGTCCATACAAAGACAGACCCCTGAAAACACATCCAGATAGCTTTTTGTTATCCACGAAATAACAATTCTAAAAGATGGATTTTTTTCCCCCACACCGGGACGCAAAGTCAGTCTATTACCTTTAAGAGCGACTTCATCCACCATATGGCCCAAATTCGCTCTGGAGCCAGGCAATTATTGCAGTCATTAACAGTCAGACTGTAACGTCTCTTTGTCACCTCATCTCCGGAGGGTCCAAACGCCTAAACGCTAACTCCCTGTTAAATGTTTTATCATGATGAGAAGTGTAACCTCGGGGATGTTGGTAGCATGGCATGCATTATTCAAATTAAAATCCCCTCTCTGTGCGGTCGCAGTTCTCCTGGAAAGAGATGGCAGGCGGAGGATAACATGATACCATCTGTGTGCCAGTATCACAGGCCTTACAATAGTCTGCCTGTGTGGCACGCTCTGAGCCCCCTGAACGCACCGTCAACCAGCGTGCGCACCAGTGTGTAAGAAGCAGCTGAGGCTTACGTTCATATTTACGTTCAGCTTTTCCTATATGCTGATTGAACCCGTGGTTCTCTCGGACTAATAGCGTGAGACTTTGTCGATCAGCGCGTGGGAAATTCTGTGTTCTCTTGGTTCCGTCTCACTCGAGGACACTTAAGCTGGATGGATTTACTGTATGTGTTGCCATGGTGGCTTGAACCTCAGTCATCTGGTTGAAGGTTGAGCTGTTCAGAGGAAGAAAAAAAAAACATACTAATCATATAAACCAGAGTGAGAGGGGAAAGTGACATCTGTCAGTTAATATGCTGCGGGATTATGTGCCCAACCCCAGCATCGATACACAGCCAGACTTCTGCGCTGGAATGGCATGAATTCTCAGTTGGTGCGATGTTATGTCAGAACAAGCGTTCTCCAGTCCGGCTGAAATTTCTAAATTGGGTCACGTTGTTTGGAGCTAAGATTAACGTTGTCATATTGACTGATAATTTGGCTGCAGCACAATGTCAGTGAAGGATATTCTGGCTAACAAGAGAAGCAAAGAGAACAACAACAAAGAGACAGCGCAGTCAGATCTTTCTAGTCAGTGTCATTCAGCTGACTTATTCAGAGACTTATTCTAAATTAAAGGCCCTGAAAACCTATTTTTTTCAATCAGCCTCCCACTATGATCGATGGGATCCGGCATGAACACACTGTTTTTTTTGCCAAAGGACAGTTTTTGCTACTTCACATGAAAGATTTCTGTTTTTCTTTTTCGCTTTTTTTCTCCCTTGGCTGAAGTGAGCAGTTGGATAAAGGCGACGTTACATACATCCAGGCAGAAATTAGCAGCTTTTATATTGAAATTCTGATTGCATTTGGGAGCTTTTGGTGACTCTCATTCAAATCTGATCAAGACAACACCATCACGTGTCTGAGTTTTTCAGGGTTTAACTCCTATATAAATAACTCCTAGAGGAAATGTTTGACTTTGGCCCTGACTCGACAACTATTAGATGGATTGGTACTAAATCTGGTGCAGATATCCATAATAGCCAGATAATGTTTCCCAATGACTTTGGTGACTTTTTCTCTAGTGCTACTTTGAGTTTCACACTTGAACTGAGTGAAATGTCTGAACCACTGTTAGATGGATTGCCATGAAATTTGCTCCAGACATTCACGCCTCTCGATGATGAACTGAGATGACTTTTGTGATGAATGTCCATCTGTTGCTGCCATTAGATCAAAATTTCAGTCTGTCAAATGATAAATACCTTCAAAAACTTCAACTTCATCTTCAACTAAAATGTTGAACATGATGAATTATATCTGGTGAGAATGTTCAGGCTGACATTTGATTTTGTCTTTAAAAGGAGTATTTTCTCATCCTGTCTGTTTTAGGGCCGTATTATATATCGTACATGTGTGTTTATATGTGTTTTGACCACAGGGTTCCACGCTAACCAGGGTCTGCTGGAGGGTTGGCTGCCCACCCTTCTGCTCCTCAGAGATTATAACATCCCCTCCCTCTTCACCATGTACAGGTTAGTCGCATTATTACAGCTCTGAATCATACACCTGCTCCACATTTTATAGTGGGGATAATAACTTTCCTTGCCCTCTCAGCAACAGTAAATATTTTAAGTTCCTTGTCCCCGAGGGGCTCATTAATTCACAATGTATACCATCTGCTATCCAAAACTTTCCGAAAAAGAAATGTCATACCTGATGAATATTGAATCCTCCTCCTTCTGTACAGTTGTATATGAAACTGTGACCTCGGCGTCACAATCCACACAGTCATTGTTAACCCTGATCGCACCACTCCCTCCACGCTTCACACTCCTTCCCTCTGGTGGCAAATACCAGTTTCTTGTTTGTACAAAGACCAAGTTGAAGAAAAGATTTATTTCTTCCGCTGCAGGCGCTCGCAGCAAACTCCCCCTGTAGACTCTAACTTGATGATATAGCAAAGTTATTGATGTTGTTCTCTTTCTCTTGTGGTGATGCTGTTCCACTGCAATTTCTCTCAAACTGTTTTCTTGTGTGCGGATGATAGAATAAGTCTTCGAGGTGTTTAATCTCTCCTCGGTCCCTCATGAAGACAATGAAGCTAAACTTAGCCCGCTTGATTGATTGATTGATTCCTCGGCTGTCTTTTTGTCTCCGCAGCGAGATGGAGCTCAAGTGCTCGCTCCAGATCCTGCTGGAGCTGGAGATGCACGTCAAGGAGAGCGGACCCAATCCCTTCACCTCACAGAAACCAGAGCAGGTCCAGGCCTGCCCCAACAAAACCCCAGTCCACTGCAACTCTCACTACGTCAGCTTCCAGGGACTGCTGCCTCGAGAAGACTTAGAGGAGCCCAATTAAGAAGCCATCATGAGGAAAAGCCTGTTTTTGTTGTGCCTCCACTTTAAAGATGTGGTTTTCAAAATGGGATTTTGGGACTTCCCAAGGTGCCTGAGGGGCGTCCTGCAGCCTTTTAGAGATGGACATTGCTGAGCTGTGCACATATGGACACTGAAGCATACATTCTCAATTTGGACAGAGAGAAAGAAAAGAGCAGAAAAACACTTTCACTGCTTTAATAGTGCACTAAACACTTTCCTTTCAATTCTGAAATGACTCATTAATGAACGCGATTAGAAATCATTCAAAGCTGCGCCATTTAAGATGATGGCACCTGAGGGCAACAGCGCCGCACAAAAGGTTTGGTGCCCTGAGGTGGCATGGTCGTTGGATACGAAGCGTCATGGATATACATACATAATGAGACCAAAATGAGTTCAGTCGTCATTTGATGGTTCCCTGTAAATTGTTCTGCGGTTTGACCTATTCCCAAATCTCACATTAGCTGCATGAAATCAGATCACATGCATACTAATGTAAGGCATGATTTGGAATTACACTTAAATAAATTATAAAGTGCCTGAATTTAACTAAATGCTTGAGGATTCCTTTTCTCATTTGTAGCTGCCTGTATTCATGGCTCTGTTCAACTTGTGTCCCTGCTTCAAAACCTCTGATCACCATGGATTTGTCTGGTTTAAAAGACAATACAACAGTTCTGTGCTGAGTGGAGGAAATCACACCTTTCCTTAACAATAAAATGGCCAAAAAGA
Organism: Centropyge bicolor; assembly: GCA_037975185.1. Taxonomy (NCBI): domain Eukaryota; kingdom Metazoa; phylum Chordata; class Actinopteri; family Pomacanthidae; genus Centropyge; species Centropyge bicolor. The sequence goes on along the minus strand of JBBMOC010000024.1, from coordinate 464,856 downwards.
CAAGCAGCATTTGTTTAATTGGTGTTTTTAAGATGTACTCATGGTTGATAACAGCAACACCAGACAATACAATGTAATCCAAAAATCAGCATGAGTCACAGACTTGAAAATTGCCATGAGATAAGTCAGTGCCTGTTTGACACAGCCTCAACAAAACTGAACACTATGTGCGTCACTTATTGCAGGCCTGTTATGCAGGGTTGCATTATATTGCAAGACATGGACAAATTACAAGATTTTGCCTCTGTGGCAGCTTTAAAAATGCCACTTCGTGACAGCAAAACTAAAATACAAAACTTCTTTGTGTGCCATCTTTTATATAGATAAGTCCATAAATTCCAGTCAAAAGAGGAACTTGATTCTGCTAGAATTTAGCAACCGTCAAGTAATAAGGAGAACAATTATTATGCTTATTAATTTGACAATGATGTGCAGAATATCAGTTCAAAATCAATAATCAGTACATTTTCATTTTTCAATCAAATCATATGAACCTAAAGGGCTTGTGTGGAAATCTATGTATGGCAATCCTACTTTAGAAACTGCTTCATGTGACAAAGAAAAAGGTGAGTTGATCTGATGTTTGTTGGGTTAATATGTAAAACAATACTCAATCGTGACTCTGATGCCAATGCCATAAACATTACATCTCTGTCTGCATGCATTTCCTGTCTTACTTCAAAAGTGGGGAGATATGCAGTACCAGCAGTGTGACACTTCCCTCTAGTGGATGAAAGTGGTAAAAACACACAGAAGGTATAGTTAATGCAACAATAGTGGGGGTTTTTAGTGGTCATATGGGCTGTGTCCTGATGAGCATTAGAATTAATGCACTTATTTTGTATTTAAAAGTAATTATAGGTTAACCTCTACAGAAATCAATGGGTTTTGTGGTGCTTTATTGCATTGAAATCCATATACAGATATACATTTATTTTTAACGCTATGCTTTAAAAACTGCAAAACTGCCATCCATGGTTCAAGTGTTTTTGAATAGTTAAATAGTTAATAGTACCCTATGTGTTTTGATTACAGAGGTGTAGTAGTTATACTCTAAATCTCATGCTGAATATTGAAATGATTTTAATCCTAACCAGAGTTTGGATCTGTGTCATAAATGCATCACGACTCTCTGCATGCTGGTGCCCTTTTTCATTTTTATTTACTTTTCCCCCCTGCCCCTCTGTGTTCGCTCCTGTTTGTGGTTCTTGTGAAGTCAGTCGTGTTGTGGAGCTTTCTGGATGGGAGAGCACAGGTGCTATATCTGGCACCGGCAGCCCCCCACCCCAGCAGGCCTCTCACGCTACAAACCACAGGAGCAGCTGAGGAAGGATCACCGAACAGAGCCTGAGCAAGACTCATTCACAAATGACGGAAACTGAGGGGTGAGTCGTTTTTAGACCCAATTACTAACTTTCATTTTGTCATGTCTAAATTTATTTCCACCCTGCGATAATAAGCTCGACATTTGAATGGCATTTTGAGATGTGATGAACGCCACAGACTGGTTCATACCTCTGCTCCCTGCTGCTCCATTCACTCTCTGTCTGAGTTGTCACCATTAAGCTTCAGGCCTCCTTTTCTGCAGCATTTTTATATGTAAACTCATTATGAAGCTGTCCCTCCACTCACCTCCTCATACTGGAGCAAATGTTCTAGTCTAAGAATAGAAAAGTGCAGGCCTCAGTAGTCATCTGGTGAGCAGTGGACAAGCTATGTTTCAGCACATGTTTTCTAAGATAAGATAAGATAAGATAACTTTTATTGATCCCCCTTAGGGGAAATTTACTTGTCACAGCAGCAGTAACAAACAGTAAACAGTAACTCAAAAATAAATACAAGTAAGTGGCTAATTAAAAAATAAGGCAGTAATAAAAAAACAAGAAACAATAAGTGGCATATGACAATAAAGTGACAAGTGAGGTTGAGTATTTACACTGTTACATGTTTCCTTGTCTTTGGCATCCAGAAGTAATAGACATACTATTATTCATATGAGAATAAAGATGCTATGAATGCTATTGCACAGAAATTTCTATGTTATTGCACTGAAAAGATATAACATTATTTACAGTGTGCAGCAGAGAAAATGCAGTCATCACTTAAATGCAGTTATAATGAGGTGTTAAAGAGTCTGATTGCAGTTCGTATGAAAGACCTGTGGTAGTGCTCCTTCTTGCAGGGTGGGAGTCTCAGTCTGTTGCTGAAGGAGCTACTTAAAGCTCCCACAGTCTCATGCAGGGGGTGAGATTGGTTGTCCATGATAGATGTCAGCTTGGCTAACATCCTCCTCTCACCCACCTCCTCAATGGAGTCCACAGAGCAGTCCATGACAGAACCAGCCCTCCTGACCAGTTTGTTAAGTCTCTTCCTGTCCCTCTCTGTGCTCCCCCCTCTCCAGCAGACCATGCTTGGTATATTAGTAAAAGCAATAAGTGTTGTCTCATTTATCTCTGCAGAGCCAGTCCGGAGACCAAGGGTAAACCCATGGCTTTCCGGTCTCAGAAAGACATGTTTGAGAAGATGGAGGAATCTTTTAAAATCTGTGCATCTTGTGAGAAGCGGCCGAATCAGCTTTCAAACCCACAGAGCCTGAAGCGTTGTGCAAGGTAAAAAAAAAAAAAAAAAAACACCCCGCAAAATCTCACCCGGCAGGTCTGTGCAGCCCAGATATTCCCTCATCAAAGTTAGTCAATGTACAATCACATATCTCTCATTCCTATCTTTGCACAGATGTCTAAATGTTTACTACTGCTGTAAAGATTGTCAGAAGGATGACTGGCCCAAACACAAGAAGTTCTGCTCGCAGCTGCGTCTGGCTGCTGTCGACAGAGTGGTGGAGTGGCTTCTGTTCAAAAGTAAGACAGTGAGAAAAGTCTGGTCACCAAAACTCATGAACTGTCTCCATATGTGTTAAACTGCTAAACTCTTTTCATTGTTCGTCTACCATCAGAAGACCTTCCATTCCCTACAGAGAAGTGGTCAAAGCCCCAGTCGGAGGTTAAAGGCTGGGATGACTGGCTGGCGATGCAGGGAGATCTCACAGCTCGCCTCGAACCCGTTTTAAATGGAGCAAACATGAAAGACTTGTGGAGCGACGCCGGCAGGCCTCGACCTAACGACGAGGAACTGAAGCAGTCACTGTGGAGGGTCTGCAGCGAGTTCTTCTCCAGGCCGCTCACCATAGCCTGGGGGATGAGGCTGTTCGGCCTGAAGCCTTCTTCCAAACCCCTCACCATCCACCTGGTGGGAGCGGGTCACAGTGAGACTCTGGCAGCCAGGCTGACGGACTATGACGAGCTGAACTACATGTTCCCCGGGCACCAGGGGATCGAGATAGTCATGGTGGGACCGGAGGTGGTGGACGGCCCCGTCGTGAGGCCTCCTCTCCGGGCATTCGGCCCCAAGCAGAGGGTCTACATCAGCGCCTACAAGGGCCTGTACCACCAGTTCTGGGAGGAGTTGGTGGAGAGAGAGGAAGCAGCCAAGCCAGACCTGGTGGTTGGGTTTCATCCTGGTGAGTCCCATTACACACAAATATAATAACAAGCAGACTTTTACACTCAGAAATCTGAATTGTTGTGTGCTGGCAAAAGGAGGAGGCTCTCCTTTTGACTTGTTTTCCTTTCCATCTTTGTGTGTCAAGGATTTGATGCCAGTCAGGGCCTGGACCAGGGATGGCTTCCAACACTTCTGCTCCTCAGAGATTATGAGATTCCTTCTGTTTTCACTGCTCTCAAGTGAGTGTCACACGCATGATGGAACAAAACTATTGTACTTTTTACTCTACAAAGTATTTTTGGTAACACTTTATTTGACACTTTCTCTATAACGCATTATAAATGTATTTATAATGCGTTATAATGACATTATAGCACTGTATAACTATAGTTATAAACACTCATAGATGATCATAATGCTTTATAGCAATAATCATAACACACTATAAAGCATTTTATCATCACTTATAAGGTCAGGTATTATAATACATTATAACTGTTGGCAACTCACTGACAATTCCCACATAGATAATGCATTATACATATGATATGCTTATAATATATAAACCAAGGGACCAGCAATCATGAAGTATTATAAGACTTGACCTTATAAGCCATTATAAAATGCTCTATAATGTGTTATGCTCATTGTTATAAAGCCTTATGATGATTTATGAGTGTTTATAATGATACTTATACACGTTTATAAGCATAGTGTTACCTAGCATAGCAAAGTGTTACCGTATTTTTTTTATATATATATTTCAGAACTTTGGTTATTTGTGACTTTTCAAATTAGGATTTTACATAACCAACATATGATCATAAAATATGAAGCAATGTAATAGATTAAACCATACAAAAGGCTATAAAGTAGTTAATGTAACTGCACAAGTTAGAAAATTAATTTCCTGCTTAGATGTTAATCAATCAATCCTATTGATCAAATAATATAAGGTAACAAAATAATGGAGTGGTTTTACAGTATAGTGTTGGTACTTTCATTTACATAAATTAATTAAATACGTCGTTCATCACTGCAGAATTATGATACAAAAAGGTGGCTGTTATGTGTAACAGTTGAAAAAAAACTTTTCAGATTACTTAACAGTAATCAGATTATAAATGCTGCTGGGAAATTAGGAAGATAAATACACTACTAATAAAAGTAGTATTGTGGCTGTTTCCTTCAAAATATTACAAATAAAAATATTTGGTAAACTTCTAATTTTTGTATTCGTGAAGTAAAGTAATTGATTAAATATGCAGCACTAAACCACTGATGAATAATCAATAATCTGTAATTGATTTGGATCATAGTTTGTCTTCCATTCAGCCTCCCAGCCCATCATCAGCTTTGAATAGTATGAAGCCTGCACTTTATGATTCGTCTGAATTCATCCGTGACATGTATCATGTTTCATGGCTGCTGACGTGTCTTGTCCTCCGTCCACAGTGAGACAGAGATGACCTACTCCCTGCAGATCCTGCTGGAGCTGGAGATGGACATGAAGGGAAGTGGAGCCAACCCCTTTGCCTCTCTGAAACCAGAAGTGGTGGGCTCGTGTCTCAACAAACCTCCCGTCTACTGCAACTCCCACTACTTCTGCTTTCAGGGTCTGCTGGAGACTGTGGAGTTTGAGGAACCGGAGGAGGCCTGAGGGGGCTGGTTTCTATTTTTCTGGGACTATGAAGCATTGTTTTTTTAATGTTGTAATTTCTTAAAAGCTACTTTGATAACACCTGAATGGTTTCCATGACATTTGCATTCACTATCTCAGGTTCATGTAACTGTCAGAATTGTGCCATTTAAATATACTGTCTCTGAACTATTGCTGTGTTAGTAGACAGCCAATAAAACTTTGTTGAAACAGTCAAATGTCTACAACACTGTCTAACTATTACACATGTGGGAGACTGCATTGTCCGCTCTGGTTTGAGAACAGCTTTTTCTTCTCTTCGTTTTATCGACATGCTTTCATACTGTTTACACCTCCAGTCAGTCAAGAAAGTCCCCACAATAAAAAGGCATGTTTTCCTAATGAGGTTATATTTACTGTATATATTAATAACTTTTGACAGTTAACTAACATGACACAGTCAATCTTTCATATCATCTTGTATTGATATATAGACAGATAAGATAAAAATTAATAATATTTCTCATGTTTTTGGGGCAACATGCATTCATTAAAAAATGAACTTAATAATAAATAGAACTATGCAACAACCAGTGTTTTCATCCTAATCTATACATACGTGTCATGTCTACATTTCTAGCAAGATTTAAGGGATAAAACCAGGCCAACAATATAAAAGATAAGATTGACAATGACTCTGGTGCAAACAATATTTGTGTCTACAAAGGAAAACTCAGATTGTACTTTTAGTATTTGTAACCAAAGCTAGACCAAAGCATGACAGCAGGCAGGTACAACGGGACTTCCACTATGTTGAACACAAGCTCCATCGTACTCAGCCTGAATGAGAGTGGACGCTGTGGTAGATGATGACGACAGTGACCAGCAGGCAAATGGCAAACACAATGATGCTTCATGTTATTCCAAAAAGGGCGAAATGATTCATTCACCACTCACAAAGTGTTCAATGGCAGCAGTGAGGATGATACGAGCTATAAAGGCCTCTATTGTGCAGAGACCTCCTTTCAGGCTGAAAAGGTGGCTTCTTGGAAATGTCTTTTTTTTTGATGAAACACAGCATGTTGGTGATGCAGGAGAGGCAGACAAAAGCAGCTGCGAAGATGACTGAGGTGGTCATCAAAGCACGCAGGGCGGTCAGCCTGCAGGTCAGGCCCAGCTGGGGAGGCTGCTCCACCAGCCTCAGGACCAGGGGCACAGTGAAAACCCATACAAACTCACACATGGACTCCTGTCTATGAGGATGACAATAATGAGAGATAATATGGGGTGCCTTGAATGGGCCGCACATGATGCTCAAATTAGAGACGAGAAGCCCAGAAACAGGAAGCAAAAGTCTCTGGATTCATGCCAGCACTCTGCAGGATGTGCCATGGTTTTGTTCTATTGTGTTTTCACTAGTTTATTTTCAGTGTATTTTGAGTATTTTATACTCCAATGTTTTTGTTTTTAGGATTGTTTAGCCTTTTGTTCAGGCATTGCTTCAGTGGCTGGAGGTGTGGTCTTCAGGTGTTGGGGCTCTCTATTCTCTCAGCTTTCTACAATGTCCCTTAACGACTGGCAGCTTAAATACCCCTCTCCTTCTCTTGCAAGCTGCCAGATTGTCCCTTGTTTTCTAGTGTTTCCAGTGTTCCCTTTTTCTCCAGTGTCTCTAGTGTCTTGTCCTCATATTCACCTGCATACCTGCATGTCTCCTGATGTCGAGGCTCAGCACCCACCTACCAGCCTCAATCCACTGAAGCAACTCCGCTCCACCAGGACGTCCTGTTTTCAATCACCTTTTTGTTTTTTCCCAGTCGCCCATGTCTGTGTCTCGCTCCTGGGTCCAGTTGAGAACTTACTGAAATCATCACAGGATGAACTGTTCCACTTAATCAGGAAGCAGGTGGAAGCAGTGAATAGAACATGGATTTCTTCTACATTAACCAGATCACTTTTTTTCTTTTACCTTGAAGTTTAATTAAAAACTGACAATTACATGTCAAACATTTCTTTATGCTCCAACATAAACACACACATGCACTCTATCTCTCTCTCTCTTTCTTTCACACACATATTTTTCCCCCCTGTCATTTTAAGCCTTTTCATCTGGTGCTGAAAAAAAAGAGGTCACAAACATGTCTTTTTTATGTCTTGCTTTATTCCAATTGCACATCAATCACTTTTGGTATTCTGGCCCTTGTCTGTCTGCGGCTGACAGAATCACAGGTATGTTCGTTCATGTGTAATCTCATTTTAATGCAACGCATCTTACATCTATTAATATTCACTGGCAGCGACGTGTGAGGTTCATATTTCATATCACGACAACACATTATAAAAAGTGAAAAGGGACAGTTAGAAAAGCTTTACATTGAATCATTCAATATAGTACTCAACAGTTTAATGTTTACTCCTTGTTCATGCTAAAACAGTATACAGACTGTTTCTGATCTTGAGCCTGTTTGACAACAAAATGTAGGTTGGGATTGTGCGTTTTTCCTGCTTTTGTGTGTTGGTCAATATTTTTCAGCATTACACGTGAGGCATGAGAAAAAATAGATTACCTTGGAAGTTAAGGGTCACAGTCGATGATGGGTGCTGCTCACTCGACTACATGGACCCAAATGTGGAAAAAGTGATCATGTGACTTTGGGGCAGAAATGGCCCTATTCACCAACTTTAAATCAGGATTTAAAAGCATGATCCAAACCTTTGAATTAACAAGAAAACAACTCACAAGCACACTTTTTAATTGAAAAAGAATCACTGGACTTTTACTTTTACTTATGTACGTTTAAAGCCACAGATACCAAGCAGGGTAAAAACGAGGTCCACCGTGAAAAGAATGAGATTCACATAGGTAAAGAAAGCAACCATAAACTGTATGGCCCAGACACAGTAGCTGGGTGGACAGTCCCTGGGACGAGGATTGTGTCTGAACATAAAAATGGGCCACATAATAGCAGCAAATACATACAGCACAACAGAGATGACCAGAAATATGAAGACAAACCTGTCCAGGTTAAAGGGCAAACAGGCCTTCAGCTTCTTCAGGATGTTGGTGGCTATGATTAGAGGGAGGATGAGGAAAGGAATGATATATGCTATAATAACCAAAATGAGAACAGGCTTGTCCCAGTAACCAGTCAGTGATATAAAAATCATACAGCTCACAAAGGCCTCCAACACCTTCCAGAATCCAGGCAGAGCAGACAGGTAGCTCCCTTTCTTCCCGTCCAGAATTTTGTCTTTCACCACTTCGATTGTGTATACCAAGCCACACAAGAGGGCTAATATAGTCACTAGCCAGCCGTACAGGCACGTCCGGCAGGCGTAGAAGTTGGCATAGGTGATGGCCACGGAGACGGTCATGAGTGCAGACGACATGGCCATCCCTGTGGCGAAGTCAGGCCAGTCCATGCAAAACACGAGTAACAGGTCGAGCTTGAACATCTCAATGAGGGTGATGATGAGGGTCATGATGCCGCAGAAGGCCCAGGCGAACATAGCGTAGTTCCAGTAGGTATGGGTGCTCCCCCCTCTGATGCCAGCCACTATAAAGGTGATCAGACACAAAATGATCTGAGCCATGTGCAGTGCGCCTCGGAAAGATAATAGAGTAGAGGGCGTGAACACGGCCTGGGACAATGTGTTCTTAACAGAGTCAATTATTCCCATCTTTAAATGAAGTGAAGAGAAGCTGAAAGTCCCCTGTTTTGTGTGTCCTCCTCAGTAGCTGCTAGAGACTGGTTGAGCTGTGTTTGATGTGTGTTTTCCGTGGCTTTACTGCCTCACACCTCCACTCCCCATGAGTCCTGTGCTGGGTGTCTGATTTGCATGACATTTACGAAATAGTGATAAATGTCCGCTGCAGCAGATATGAGGTAACTGAAATGCTTTTCATCTGAGAGCATGAATATTAGAGCCATTATTTGAACGGGGACACTATTACAGAAATTCCACCATAACTCATCAAGCCTGAATAAAAATTGTATCTATGCACAAGATGCACCACACATAACATAGAGTGAAGAGCGGTTTTCCACATGAAACCAGAGAAGCAGTGAAACAAAGAGGAAGATTTCAAATAGTTGACGGATTCCCCTCTGTTGTCCAATCCACACTCCACTTATATTGGTCTAAACTCTCTGTTTGACACCTCAAGTGTATCAGCAGTTCTCCTGGATGTGATGTGATGTGCATGTACTGTTGCATTATGGTTACAGAAATTCCTTATTACTTGTTAGTTATTGCTACTAATGAAATGCTGTGGGAACAAAGCCCTTCACACATGACACTCTGCATGTGCAGGGCTGGTGGCACAATGACATGTGTTGATGGTCAGACTCTGACAGAATCTGAACCAGTGATTAAAAGGCCTGGAGAATCCCACAGATTGACCTGTACTGTCTCTGGATTCACATTCAGTGACTACTGGATGAACTGGGTCAGACAGGCTCCTGGAAAGGGATTTATTTATAGTGCATAACCAAAATGAGATCCATAGTCATGCATAAGATGTTCTGTGACCATTACTCCTTGCTTTCAAATTCTGTCTTTGTATAGCTCACCCATGCTATTTTTATGCTGAATTGCTAAACAGATTATAACCATAATACATTGACTCAGACTTCATTTTTAGGTTAACTGTGTGTCCAGACTGGTTTGTATCATTGTTTGCCTCAAGAGGGCAGCAGAGTGCATATATTCATATTGCAGACCTGTATATATGCATTTGTATTTGATGATGTAAAACTAATATTTACACTCAAAAATAACCTTAGTAATTTAAAATATTTAAGGGGTAGAACATTTTTTGGGCAATGCAAAAACAAGATCTGGGTAAAAACACATAATGTTGAAAAGTGAAAAAGTGAAAAATGAAAATAAATAAATAGAAAAATAGTGTTCTGCGCCAAGCTAACTGCTTCACTTGTTGGTTTTACTTTTTCTAGGACAAATGTGATATAGCTTAATTTAATTGCAATACAGAAATTGTCCCATTTGTTAACGCACTATTCTTCATTCTGTTGACAATTTTCATTCAACCGGTCAGTTTGTTGCGGCGCTTGTTTCCGGGGAAGGTAAATAGCAAGCACAAAGCGGAAGTTGTTGTCAAGTGTCAGTAGCAGTGCTAGCGTCAAACATTCTGAAATATGTCTCTACTTTTCTCATTTAAAGCAGTCGACATTTAAAAAACAACTCTGGAGGAGGCCGTCGCCTTGTTGGAACTATATTTAGTCGTAATGATAATTTCATTTTCTTGGGCGATTTATTTTATATTCGTGTCGAAGCCATTGTTTGGGAAAAATTAGCTAGCGTTAGCAATGGGTCGATGACACTGACTGCAGTGCATCTGAAGAGCTTCTTGCGTTAGTGGAGGAGGGAAGAGGTAGATAAAATGGATTTCTCTAAGTTTCTAGATGATGAATTTGATGTGAAGGACTGGGTGAACGGCGCCTTCAAGGTGGTGCAGAAGGACGCGCCGGGGAAGGCGGACTCACACGCAGCCACCCTGGTCATGAAACTGCAGCTGTTCATCCAGGAAGTCAACAATGCTATAGAGGGTGAGTGGTTAAAATACAAACTAATGCCAGTTTGAACAGCTTGTTCGTTTCTTCTTTCAGGTGAAAAAGTGCTGGTGATTTCTCTCACTCAGTTTACAACTAGCAAATACATCTCTGCAGTTCTTCTTATGTTGGAGTTGTTTATAATGTTTTGTCCACTTTATTTTTGTCATTGAGGGAATACATAATTTTAGAAACGTAATGTAATAGTAGAGTGTAATGCAATATAATTCGTCCACAAACACAGCCTCAGAAATGAACATAAAGTTAATTCATAACCCTTTTGGAAGCAGGCTTGATTTAATTGCTTTTATATTAGGTTGTATTAGCTCATAAGCTGGGAAGTAACTATATGCTGTTGTTATGATTTATCCTCTGATAATAGACCTGAACATCTACATAATTATCTATAACTAGATCACTGACTGGACTATGAAATATGCAGTGAGTGGTTTTCCTTCCTTGACATGAATTTGATGTGGTTGTAAATATGTGGTCTTCAGAAATTGTTTGTAATTTTGCAACCATTCAAATTACACAATTACAATCTTGTAATTACAGATATATCATCAGAAAATTGGAAACCCTAAATGGAAATGGTGCTTTAGATTTTGCATTGTTTTGAATTGCCAGTTTATACACCAAGCCACAACTAATGCAACCTTAACAGTCTGGCAATAAATCCTTCACAAAGCGTACGATGTTTAATGTTGAGACTGTTTTAGAGAGATGGTGATTTAACTGTTAAACTCTATAAAACATATAGAAACAAGTGTCCATTGAATCAACACCTCCTTAAAAATGTTGAGTAAAAAATGATTATAACCTTGATGTTGGTAGGATTTATTGAAGGACTGTTGCATTAGACTGCATCAGTTTTAGCTAGGTGTATATGTTCGTATATAACTGACTATTGTCTGAAAGGATTGCAGTATTCATTCTCTTAAGATTTCTGTGAGGTTTTGATGGTTTAAAATCTAGACATGTCTTATGTCTTGCACAATTAATATAAACACCACCAAACCCACACCAAAGAGAACTCCATGTAGCAACTGCTGGCAATTTCTTCTTGGAGTGGCACCAACTATGATATCATGTTAAAAGTGAACTTTTCTTGTCCTGTCCTTCATTAACCGTAATGCTGCTGTATTTTCTGCTGTGTGCAGAGAGCAGTAATCAGGCGCTCCAGAATATGCCCAGAGTGCTGCGAGATGTGGAGGCTTTGAAGCAGGAGGCTTCCTTCCTCAAGGAGCAAATGGTTCTGGTTAAAGAGGACATCAAGAAGTTTGAGCAAGACACTGTGCAGTCTATGCAGGTGGGAACAAGTTCAATCACTGTGTCATTACTACATAAATAGCACGCTTCGAGTACATGAATCATTCACAAGTAATTTATTGCATGTAAAACAAAGATATAAATCTACATCGACTCTTAAACTGATGTTATGTTATTTAAGTCATTTAGGATATTTTTTAGATATGACTTTCATATAATGTGGTTCCTATGCACCAGGTCCTTGTGGAGATAGATCAAGTGAAGAGCCGCATGCATCTGGCAGCTGAAGCTCTGCAGGAGGCAGACAAATGGAGCACACTGAGTGCAGACATCGAGGAGACCTTCAAAACACAGGTAGAAATGAAAGACGCTGTCTCAGGACTTCACTTTAAAGGTTTTTGCCTGGCTTGCTGCTGGCTGATCACAAGCCTTTGCAGCTCATCCTGCCACATCCATAGAAGTGTTCATCAAAATGAGAACACTTGAATAGAAATTAATCTTTTAATGTAATATGACTTTTCACACAACAAGTTTATTTTAAAATTTAAGAAATGGTTCCATTTCTTTGAAGTGTTCAAGAGAATCAAAGCGTGCTATAAATTTTGTAAAGCATCTTCCTGCACAGCTGCTATAAACTGACTCTATTTAGGTCAGAAAAGGGCATTGAAATATTGATTTTATGATGAAGTAACAGTGTAGACTACAACAACTCTTCCTTTTCCAGGACCTTGCAGTCATTTCCTCCAAGTTAACCAGCATGCAGAACAGTCTGGCCATGTTGGTGGACACACCGGACTACTCTGAAAAGTGTGTCCACCTGGAGGCTCTCAAAAACAGACTGGAAGCTCTGGCCAGCCCACAAATAGTAGCAACCTTTAATTCAATGTCTGTTGGTAAGAACCTGTGAGAAGTGCTTTCTTTTTTTAGATGTATTTGCTCAATCTCAGTGTACACGAAGAAGACTAATGTTTACATGTTTTTTTTCTCTGCAGACCAAGCCAAGCTGTTTGTTAAAGTCTTCACAGAGATAGATAGAATGCCACAGCTCCTTGCCTACTACTACAAGTGTCACAAGGTGGGTGCTCCTGGCCTCTCCCTAACCATAATAATTAATTAATTAATAAAGAAGCCATCACAGAATCATATTCACGTATGTGCTGCCGGTTTGGTGTCGGCTGATTCTGATGTCCATGTGTGAATGAACATCTGTTTCGGCATCTCCAGGGCCAGTTGGTGAGCATCTGGCAGGACCTCTCTCAGAGCGAGCTCAGTCTGAATCAGCAGCTGTCTGAATTCTACGACACTTTGCTCTCCTCGTGGCACTCTCAGCTGCAGTGGAGCAGCCAGGTGAGACACACTGCGGCACCAAGGCAGACAGCTTTGAACAGTCCCAACACACTATCTGAAGTGGTTGGATAGAGATCAGTCAGGATAAGTGTAATATCAAATCTGGTTTTAGCACGGTTTATTGTAAAGTTAATTTATTTAGTATTAATGGATGTCTGTAAATAGTGTTAGTGTGAGTGCTCTTTTGATTGTTTTTTATATGGTCTATACTGTTACAGGTGTTCAAGAACCCATATGAGGTCGTGACAGTGTTGCTGATCCAAACCCTGGGGGCCATGGTCCCATCCATCCCCGTATGCCTGGGCACGGCCGTGGAGCGGGCGGCCCAAGAGCAGCGTCTCGACACTCTGCTGGAACTCCATCACACCACATCCACCTTCGGACACAGCCTGGAAGCCGCCATGCTGCCTCACCTGGGTCAGTGCACAGCTGAGACGTGACTGCAGATTCTGCGGGTCTGGGAGGAGTTTGGTCCTTATGTTGTGTTTGTGTTTGTCTGCCCAGGTGAGAATAATCTGCTGAAGGTGAATGAGCTGGTCTGTGCGCTGTATGACCCCTATAAACCTTATCAGCTACAGTATGGAGACCTGGAGGAAGCTCACCTCCTCATCCAGATCAGTGCTGTACCTTTGGTTAGAAACAGCACACACACACACACACACACGTTTTCCTGATTCACTACCTGTTTTCAAACCTTGTTTGCATGCTCCATATTATCTCCTCTCCTTAGGAACACGGGGAGGTAATAGATTGTGTGGAAGAGTTGAGTCATTCTGTTGGCAAATTGTTCGGGCTGGCCAGTGCTGGTGTGGACCGCTGTGTCAAACTGACTGACGGACTGGCCGTGTGTGGCCTCCTCAAAGCCCTCAAAGCTCTCTTCACCAAGTAAAGATCCTTTATGCTCACCAGTATCCATAAGCCACATACAATGTATTAATCTCTACTTCATTCATATAAATAATGTGCCTCCGTCTTAGTACGTGTGGACTGTGTCTGTGATATAGCCAGCTTTAACATTGTGCCTGTTCTAGGTATGTGTCGGACTTCTCCACAACACTGCAGTCAATCAGGAAGAAGTGCAAACTGGAGGATACTTCAAGTTCCTCTGTTTTCCAGGAGGACTGGACAGCCTTCCAGAACTCTGTCAGGTTAATGATTTTTTACATTAGAGACAGTTTCATTATGGCACTTTCATCAGTTCAATACACATTTTTTTAATACTAAATGGTTTTGTGTTGCATTTGCAGAATTATTGCCACTTGTGGAGAATTACTGAGACAGTGTGGAGCCTTTGAGCAGCAACTGTCCAACAAGTAAGATGAAACTTTAGATTTCGTAATGTTCTAGTTGTGCCCTTTCACCCAAAACCATTAATCTGTTAAATATAACTCAGGGAACAAACTGTCAACGAGGCACAATGTCAGATTTGAAGGAATTGCAATGCGTTTACTGAACACAATCAATCCTTCCCGTAGGATCCTGGGCACGGCGGGTAAGTACTTGTCCGAGTCGTACAGCCCACGCAGCCTGGCGGGCATCCAGGAGGCCAGCTCCACAGAGAGGAAGAGTGCCACCAAAAATCCCTGGCAGGAATACAACTACCTTCAGAGGGGAAACATGGCTGAATATAACAGCCTTATGGAGGTCCTCTACTCATTAAAGGTATGGAGCATTCTTTTCTCTTGACTCTTTTCATATTATTGCATGTTATCAGGTGGTTTGTCAGTGACCCTCTGCAGCTGTTTTCAATCACCTGTTTCCTCTCGCCTTGCAGGAGAAGGGCACAGGTAACTCCAGCCTGTTGGCAGAGCCCAGATCTGCTCTGACCAGACTCAACCAGCAGGCCAACCAGCTGGCCTTCGACTCCGTCTTCCTGCAGATCAAACACCAGCTCTGCCTCGTCTCCAAGATGGAGGTGATTAAGTGTCAAGTTACTTGCGTGATTCGATTCTGAAATACTGATTGACAACGTTTGAGTGCACTGCTGAGAGCTTTTGGATCGCCTTTGTGCATTTGAGTGTCGGATCCGAGGCGTCTATTTTAATCTCACCTCATACTGTATGATTCGTGTTCAGAGACAAGAGGCACCTGGTTTCGGAGAGAGCTACACAGAGGACCTGCCTACTTTCAGCCTGTCGCCGCAGGAATACATTACAAATGTTAGTCAGGTTTGAACTGAATATACATGTGTCGTGACATTAGCTTTAAGTAATTCTTATTTGATGTGATTAGGATGTTCTTTGCATATCAATACAAAAAAACAACAGGATGTGCCTCATGAGACAAACTAGTGATCTTTTCATACATATTCACATTATACTGCAGCTCCCAGAAACTTGATGGATTCACTTCCCTTCTCTTCCAGATAGGGCAGTATCTCATGTCTCTGCCTCTCCACTTGGAGCCATTTGTGACTCAGGAGGACCCGGCACTAGAGATGGCGCTGCATGCTGGGAAGCTGCCTTTCCCTCCAGAGCAAGGTTTCTGGCCATCAACCCTGATTCTCCTCTCAATCTAATGCGCCACATTTTCTCGGTTCCCTCTTTCTCTCCTTATTTCAGTAGTTCTTCTTTGCTTTCTGTCCACTAACCCTTCACTTTGTCATTTCGTTTTGTTCTCTGGTCCTCAATATTCAAGCTGATAGAGCCACTTAACACAAGGAATTAATTGTCGTGTAATAAAATTATGATGTGATTGTATAAAATAAGTATTTACGGTACAGTCAAATTTAACTCCTCAATCTCAAAATGCTTTTGTTGGCAAATAGTGAATGGAGCAGAAGAATAAACCCAGAGATACAGAGTACATTACTGTATTCTCTAAGACAGCTGATCTATCATGAAGCATTATCTGAGAGTCAAATTTTTTTATCAGCAAAATATGCAACAGGACTGTACTTTTTACAGTTTTCATCTTTGTCCTTCAGCTCCACCTCCCTCTTTCTTTCCTGACACCTTATATTAAATCCCCACTCGTCTAAAAAAAAAAAACAGTTCCCTGCCCTCACACCACTAACTCTTGCTCCCTGTACGCCTTGCGAATGACGCACTTTTTAAACATCGGCGTCCTTCTGTGTCAGGCGACGACCTTCCGGAGCTGGACAACACAGCAGACTACTGGCTGGGCTCCATTGCTCGTGCGACCATGCAGACCTACTGTGATGCCATCCTGCTTATTCCCCAACTGAGCATCCATTCCACTAAACAGCTAGCCACAGATATCGGTACAGTAACCTGCATTTCCTTATGATATCTAAGCAAAACAACGACTCAAGTTATGTTAAATAGTTAAGTATGGAATCTTCCTGTTCCTGCTCCACAGACTATCTGAGCAATGTGATGGACGCTCTGGGCCTGCAGCCGTCCCGCGCCCTGCAGCACATCGTCACCCTGCTGAGGGCCAAACCAGAAGACTACAGACAGACGGCCAAACTGCTGCCCCGTCGCCTGGCCTCCACCATCGCTGCCCTCCGCTGCATCGACTACTAACAGCTAGTGTAGTGGCTGCTCTGGGGACTCGCAGGCATGTTTGATCCATTCCCAGGTTGTTGACGATATGAAGAAGAATGTGATATCAATAATAGTTGGTTTACAAGTTAAAGGTCCTTAAGTTTCTAATTTGGGGCTACAGCATTTAAGGATTACAGTCCTGTCCAAATGGGACTCATGGGAATGTTAGGAGATTGAAATCAGGGTGGTTCAGACTTTTTTTTTTATACTGATTAACGTTGAGTGTGACATTGAATGATGTCTCACTGATGATAATGCCTTCAAGTCAAGCCATAAGGTCAAAGTGTCTTGACTACACATCTGTCATTTCTGCATTTTTAAGTTGCTGAAGCGTCTAAGGGAGTAACACAAAATCTACATTTGGGCAGGTGTGAGAGTGTCTGGCTGATATGTTTGTTAATTATTTGTCATACTAATATAATTCATTGTGTTAAATTAATATTTCTGGTATGAGCTGTATTGTTTTCTGTTGAGCTTGATGTAAAGGTGAAGGTGTTGCAGTAGGGGCTGGACAGCTAATATTAATGTGGACGTTTTCCCATGTTTTTCCATGCAGTATCGTGAAAGTCTGTACATAAACACTGACATCAACACTAAAAGTGGAGCCTGTCGTGTTACTTTTCATTCAACTATTTTTATTCTTTGGCTGAATGAGTGTGATGTAAACAATCTAGTTTAATAAACGTATGGCCTTTTCTGCTAACTTCTGGTGTCCAATGTCTTAAAAGTGCCCCCCCTCGCTCCCTCCCTTTTTTTTTTTTTTTTTTTGCTCTTTACTGATGTTGGATGTATTTGCACCCTGTAGTCATGAAAATTGGCCTGTCTGTCACAGTGAACTCTCAGTGGAGCACATGCGGAAATAGCAGACTTTACTGGAACACTCAGGTAAGACTTGAGTGAGAACAGGGACCT
This sequence comes from Centropyge bicolor, assembly GCA_037975185.1. Classification (NCBI taxonomy): domain Eukaryota; kingdom Metazoa; phylum Chordata; class Actinopteri; family Pomacanthidae; genus Centropyge; species Centropyge bicolor. The sequence goes on along the minus strand of JBBMOC010000024.1, from coordinate 447,106 downwards.
TGTAGATTTTGGTAGAATGCTCATGTCTAATGTTTCATGTAGTACTGAAAAGATTAGATTGTGAAACTATTACAAGATAAATAGCATTAGTGCTGAAACTGACTTGATTGATCAATTGATGGAAAAGTGATCAAACGGTTTTGATAATTGACTGATAATTTTTTCCAAACATTACTCAATTCCAGTATTTCATATATAAAGATTTGCTGCTTTCTTTGTCTTTGAGATTTATATTTTAGCCTATTTGGCATGTTATTCACCAAATGATTAATGAATAGAATAACCAACATATTAATGAAAATTTGCATTAATGAAGCATAAGAATGAGTTGGATTTATTTTTTGAAGTTTGCTCATATTTTAGCTATTTATAAGATTAGTACAACAATAAAGTTAATTTCCCTTAAAGAGGCACTGATGCTTTATTTAATGAAAACCTTTGTTCCTCTCAATCCATCACACATTCACCCCTAAAATCCATCATACAATCCCTGTTTGGATCTTGTGGGTGATGTGATGTTGTGGTGCCCAGCTGGCTCCGGAGGATGGAGCCTCCTCCGTCCCCTCTCTCCTCCGACACGGACCAGTGTTTGGCCCTGACGTCAGCCGGTACCGCCCTGCCTGCAGCGCGGAGCCCTCACATGAAGCTGATGGAGACGGCCTGTCCGTGCATCCCGTCCAGGAGGAGGAGGAATCAACCAAGAGTGAGATAAGAAAAAAAAACTTTCGATGATTAAAACGTTTTTTCTTTCCCTCCACATCTGGATGGAGAAGATGCTCCGCGGCGGGAGGACGCGAGGGAGCGGCGGGCTGAGCCTCCGCGCTCGGGGCGCCCCTCGGTCCGGCGGAGCTCCCCCGGTGGAGGCGATTTAGGAATCTGGTAAACACCACCCTCCTGCTACATCTCTCCATCACCGTGGATGTGATCGTGGAGGTGAAGACCTTTTAAGAGGGTGCGGTTTCTTTAATAAATGATGAGGAATCCCGCTTCAGCTCTATTGTGATTTTGGTGTTTATATCTCATGCATTGACACCTAAAGCTTTTTCACTGGTGTCTAAAGACGACCCAGGTGATGTGATATCACCGGACCGGACCTGAGAGAGGAGGGAGGTGGTGGGAGGTGGAGGGGGGGATGATGGCCGCTGGCCGGTGCGTGAGGCGCCTTGTTCGAGGCTATCCCCGGATCCTGTTTATGCAATCCGACGCAGTGTTGTTGCAAGTGGGCTGATCTGATGCTCCTCCATATGATCCCTGTGTGTTTGCGTGAAATATGGCCACGGGAGCTCATCACCGGGAGGAGAGAGGAGTGCATGTGGTTGAGGAGGCGCTCTGAAGAAAAGGGGGCCCTTTGTGGATTTTACGTGTAAAAGCCCTGGGGGACGCCAATCGGACTGACCATGTCGAAAGTTGTCAGTAACAAGGAGAAGAAATCCTTCAGCAAGAAGCTCTTCAGGAGGAGCTCGGTCCGATCCGTGGGCAGCTTTATGAACAGGGTCCTCCGCACCCTGTCCACGCTCTCCCACTTCGGCACCGACGAGCAGGCCGCCGAGGACGAGAAGGACGACGCGGCGCTCATCCCGGCCACCACCGGGGGGTCGCTCCCGTCCGACGACAGCGATTGCGGGGGGTTCCCGTTCGGGGACAAGGTGCCGGGGGTGGCCGGCCTCAAGAACCACGGCAACACCTGCTTCATGAACGCCATTCTGCAGTGCCTGAGCAACACCGAGCTGTTCGCCGAGTACCTGGCTCTGGAGCAGTTCCGAGGCGCGGAGAGCTCCAACGACAAGGCCAAGTCCAACGGGGTGCTGGTGCAGAAGAAGAGCGGCCAGCAGCAGCAGCAGCAGCCGCCGCCGCCACAGGAGGCCGGGGAGGTGACCGAGCAGCTGTCCGGCCTGGTCCGGGCTCTCTGGACCTTTGAGTACACGCCTCAGCACAGCAGGGACTTCAAGGTAGGATGTGCACCGTGCAGAAGGTCCTGACTGTGACATCGTTCAGATGTCACTCAGTGTGCTTTTGACCCAAATTGTTTCACCTGATTAGAATTAAGTTTCCAGATGCCTTCAGAGCTCCTGATCCACAGAGAGACTTGGTCAGGTGAGCATGTATCACCTGAGCATGTATGGACAATTTAGTCATTTGGTCCATCTTAACTTTAATTCTTACAACAGAGACTTCAAGGTAGGATGGGCATCATGCAGATCACCATGAAGAAAAAAATGGTTCAAATGTCTCTTTAAGACAACAAATATCCAAATAAGACACTTAATGTGCTTTTTGGTGCATAATGACCCAAATTCATTTACCTGAGTAGAATGAAGTTTCCAGATGCCTTCAGAGCTCCTGATCCACAGAGAGACTTCAATCAAACTGAGCACCTGAGAATGTATGTCAAATTCATTTTCTCATTTGGTCCATCTTAAGTTTAATTCTTTAAAAAGAAAAGAAAAGAAAACCTTTTTGGACCCTCGAGTACACAGCACAGCAGGGACTAGAGTGAAGTTTCCAGATACCTTCAGAGCTCCTGATCTACAGAGACGCTTGAGTCAAACTGGCCAGGTGAGGATGTGACCACTGAGCATGTATGTCAAATGTAGTCATTTTCTCATTTGGTTCATCTTAAGTTGAATTCTGGATTCTGGATGTTGAGGGACTGAGTTTTTAGTGCATATGACCCAAATTCATTTACCTGAGTAGAATTAAGTTTCCAGATTCCTTCAGAGCTCCTGATCTATTTTAACACTCACAGAGAGACATGAAACAAACTGGCCAGGTGAGGATGTATCACCTGAGAATGAAATGTATTTTCACATTGGGTCCATGTTAGGAAAAGTTTAATTCTTAAAAGAAACACACACATTTCCTTATTGACAACCAGCAGTGCCTCAGCCCCAGTTTGTGCCTTATGTCCCACCATTAAGGATAATACAAGACAAGACCTTTGTGGACCTTTGAGTAAACGACAGACTTCAAGGGGGATGACTGTGAGTCTGGAGAAGTATGTTGGATTAAGTCGGTTCAAAGGTATTTTTAATACAGGACATATACAAAATGTGCATAGAGGGACTGATGTTTTAGTGCATACTGACCCACATCCGATTTGAATGAAGTTTCCAGATACCTTCAGTGCTCCTGATCTATTTTAATACTCACACATGAAACAAACTGAAATGTCAGGTGAGGATGTTTTGATTTTCACTGTTTGTCATGAGCGTAAATTTAAGTTATTTATATATTTATATATATATATATATGTCTATAACCAAGTGCAGTTGCTGTCCCTTATTCGAATATGATGACCTCGATGACTGAGAGCCTCTGCAGACTTTTGTGCGCCATTAGTAGGGCCACTAGCACCTGAATGAACTGTGTTGCACAATCCTGTTTTTTTTTCTGTGTTCCTTCAGTACTGCTATATATAACAGCAGATGCTTTGGTCCCACTGGCCAGTCTAAAAATATGATTATTTTGAAATTCCTTCATTTGTCAGACAGGGTCAGACGCAGTGATTATGGACTGGCCTTGAACGACTGGTGTGCTCGTCAGCAGAGCCCTCATAGTGCATTAGTGTTTAGCCCATTGTCTAATGCAAAAAAAAAAAAAGATTTCATATATCATATTAGAAAAGAAGTTAGTTTATGTCTGTTTTGAGGAATGAGACCACACCAAGCTTGTAGTTATAATTACAGTTCTTGTAATATTTCTGTTCGCAATCAGCCTTTTTATAGAAGAATAAAGTCAGTGTCCCTGGACTAACTCTTATTTTGTAGAAAGGCTGTTTTAGCAAGTCAGCTGAGTCCGACATCCAGGCTGTAATAAAACTCTTAAAAGTTTTTTTTTAAAGACTTTGTTGTCCGTCCCACACACGTCTGCCTTTTCATCGTTTCACCTCTTGTATCCCAGCACTGAAAAGTCTGTCTGTCACAGCCACAAAGGTTTCTTCCTTCGCAACAGGAACGCTTTCTTTTGCATCTCATTTTTCTCTGTCTGATAATCTATTTTCTTCTTTCAAAAGCTCAGAATACATAACAGAGAGGGGCTGAATTGAACGGGGCCACACAAACGCATTGCTTATTCTTGACAGTGTTACTATTTCTGTCCATTTTTTTTCTACCTTGGTTGCCAGCCAGAGTACAAACTGTCTGATTGGATATAGATTATTCTCTTCGGAGTGAGAGGCCTTGATTGTGTGTAACTCAGTAGGGAAATGAAGTGCAAACTCAGACTATCAGGCACTGAAGAATATTTGTCAAATTTAGCACCTAAATTATGATAAATTAAATTAAGAATGAATTAATAATCCTGTCAGTGTATTTACAAGCTGGTGACCATTTTTTTATGTATTTATTTTCTAATACTACTGAATATTATTTTGGCTGCTACCATCCCAAACTTTTTAATAGCATCATTCCTTATATGATTTACAAGGCATAAATGACTAATGTGACAACAAACAAAAGGTTGGCCAAAATTTGACTTTGCTCTCCAACTTGAACTTTTGCAAACATGCTAGTGTTGTGGTTGGTGTGCATTACGGCCCAGCATGCACATGTGATGGCTTCCTGCCTTTTGCCTCAGACCACAATCTGAGCCCAAACTGAGAGCACTTAAAGATCATTAGCAAGACATCCGTAACACTAACACAGGGGAATTATCCAGAGTCCATTTTACACTCAGAAGCAGTTGGTTTGAGAATAATGATGTTGTTCACCATCCAAACTGCCGAAGAGCACCATCCACACCAGCTCTCATAAATGATTACAAGACACATTTGCCATTTGTGAAAAGCGATACTTAATTTGACAATGTGATTGATGGTAAAACAAATCCAACGAATGGTAGCAGCCTGTAAACGAGGTACTTGAAATCAATGGCTGATAAAATAATTAGCCTTTTATGTAGATTATGTTGGTCTTTTCTTTTGTAGGGATATTAAATGATAAACTTTAAGCAAATTGTTATTTATCAAATTAATTAGTGTCCATACAATAATATGGAAGGAATACTCTGTTCCCAAACTGTTTCTCTTTAAGAGTATCATTCCTTATTTATAAGTGCATATAAAGTATATTAACTATAAATACTTGATAGGAAGAAAGTAAGTACTAGTACATCAGCTTCCACAGAGTTGAAAAAAAATCATTCCACAGAAAAATAATGCCATAAAAAACATGCTGTCTTATTAACTTTGCACCATAAGAGAACTTGTGTCTTCTTATTTACAGTATTGGGTTTTTACTAGTAACACTAACTAAAGGGACAAAACAGGAAACAGTACAGTACTGACAGTAGTAATTGTAAGACTACATATTTATTTTCCTTTCTCTCTATCAGATTCCTTGCATTTGTTTCATCATCAGAGTCGTCTCCTTTCCTCACCAGACCCTTACTTAAATACAACCTCTGTGGCCACAGAAGGAACCCCACGTCTTTATTTGTGCTGACGCTGCCTCTGTGATGCCTTCAAAATGAGGAGAAACGTCCCGTGGGAGAGGCCGCGAAGGCACGCAGCGCACGCTCCCGTCTTTGACCTTGTGTGACATTTGATATCCAGTAGAGGTGACTTTATAGCTGGCAGCCTGGGTGGCTCTGTAGAGTACACAATGTTGTCATCTCCGATAGCTAATTGTCACTGAGGTTAAGCTGTCGATTTTCCGCCTGTGTCCTGGTTTTAAAAAGCTTCTCCACGCCTGCGTCTCACCATCAGCTGCACCTCTGCTGACCTTTAGGAATGTGCTGATTATCAGCTTGGTCAAGCGCACTGAATATTTTATGAAGAAGCAGTGTTGTCGAGGAAAAAAAAACGAAAAAAAAAAACAAAGTACTCATTGCATTACAAAATCATTTCTGTTTCAGCAGCAGTTCACTCAAGCCATAATTTGTCTGTCCTGCAGAATGTGGTGTCGAAGAGCGCCTTGCAGTTCAAAGGAAACTCCCAGCACGACGCCCAGGAATTCCTCCTCTGGTTGCTGGATAGAGTTCATGAAGACCTCAACCATATTGTCCACCCTGACATCAGACCCCCCAGGAAGGTAAACAGCAACTTAGAACAGAGTTAGACATTGTAATTGCAGTATATTGTACATTACATGTAGCCCCTTTTGTTTTCCCCAAATGATCAATATGGTTATAGGCTTAATTTTGCCACACTACAAACTGTGCTACTGATGACTGCTGCTCTTTTTTTTAACAGGCATTATATTACACTTATGGGCCAAATAATTGTAGTCCATCTTGTTTTTCAGCCTCCAGTAGAAGAAGAAAATCCCCCCGAAGGATCTCCACTACCAGCACCTGGCTCTTTTGTACAGGAGTTGTTTCAGGCACAATACAGGTGAAATATTCAACTGCTTCAATATAATCTGTTTAAATTATCTATTTATAATATGGACTATCTGACAGCCAATGAAGAATATTCACGAGGGGCAACTGTCTGGACATTTCTGACCACATATTTCGAAAACATAAAACTTGTGTGATAAAATTTTCTAACTCTCTCACTTACAAGCTTTTGACCATATCCCATGAACTTGCTTAGGTGCCATCATGTGACTAAAAGTACAGACCTTCAATCACTTGATAAGAACAAGTGACCCAAGTGATCGTACTGACAAAGGAAACAGTGATCACATTTAAACTCCAGGGATGTAAAATCCTTTTTTATCACTGTAGGAACACTATACTTTTTTATTATCGTAATATAGAGCACTGATGTTGAGAATGATGCACCAGTAATGTTAGAGCTTTATTGGCATCAGTGGTCTTTACACCAAACTTAAGACTGCAGATCATTGAAGTGATCACCCTACTACTAGAAGTGGATGTTACCCATACGCTAAATATAAAGCTTCAGCCAGACCTCTAAAAGTCATCAACACGCTATGTATTGTTTATTTAATTTGTAAAAATACTGTAATTTTTTTTTTTTTTTTTTTTTTTGCTGGACCTTCTAGAGTCTTGTCACCATGAGTTTGCTTGGCGGGACACAACCCCTGTGAAACTACAATATTTAATTTTTACACTTTGGTTTTGTACTGGATAAATAAAATTAGAAATAGAAATAAAAATTAGATATAGAATGTTTTTTACATTAAAGTTGCTGGTAGATGCATCAAATCCCTTTGAGCAGAGCCAGGCCAGCTGTTTCCATCTTTTGTGTGAGACTAAGCTAAGCTAACATGAGAGTGATATCAATCCTATTTGTTTAAATCTTCTTTAAAATAGCTGAATTTCATTATTCTCCTCTGTGCAGGTCCTCTTTGACTTGCCCTCACTGCCAGAAACAGAGCAACACCTTTGATCCGTTCCTCTGCATCTCACTGCCAATCCCGGTACCTCACACACGGTAAGGTGACTCTGCATCTAGTTTATGAGTAAGACAATATCTGTCAGACTAAAAAAAAAAAAAGAAAAAGCGCCTGTGTCCAAAAATGCGACATCCAGTCTGAACCAGGCATTAAAAAGAACGTCAAACCTATTGTGAAACATCTGACAGGAGAGAGCTAAAATTAGAAGATGCTGTCTATCTTTGAAGCATCAGTCCAGCTGTTGTTATGAAACAGCCTATTAATTTGAGTTTGTCTGTGTTGCAGGCCCCTCTATGTGACAGTGGTGTACCAAGGAAAGTGCTCCCACTGCATGAGAGTCGGGGTGGCCGTGCCTCTTTCTGGCACGGTGTCCAGGTTGAGACAAGCTGTGGCCCAAGAGACCAAAATCCCTGCCCAACAGGTGCCGCCTTATTAGAAACTTCCCTTTTTGAGGCCACTTATGGATCAAAATTAAGAAGATTAAAGATAATGTGTGCTACTTTGAGGAGATGGTGAAGGAGTGAGCCATGAGAGACTTTCATGGTTATAGTCTGTTTCATGTCATAGTGGAAGACAAAGATCATCTCTCATCAGCTATGCTTTTTAAATATCTATATGTATCTACTGAGAACGTCTTTTATGTTTTGCTCATTCTCATCACATGAATGAATCCGAACGCGAACCCGTCTCTCCTCAGATCGTCCTCACTGAAATGTACTACGATGGCTTTCACCGCTCCTTCTGCGACGACGACGACGACCTTGAGATCATCCAGGAGAGCGACTCCATCTTTGCCTTCGAGACACCTGAGCTATTCAGACCAGACCAGATCCGCTCCAAGCGAGGCGGTATGACTTCCTGTTTGTTCTCCAGAAATTAGTTTAGCCCTTTGTCTCGTTATGGGAGCAGAGATTAGATTAGAAATGGACTACTATTGGAGAAGAGTTTTATTCTAGGAGCTACTATCCACACTGTTGGATTGACTTTTATGAGTGTTTCATTTTCTTTCTTTTTTTTTAAAATTTCACATCTGTAACTTCATGTGTTTAATACAGGGAGCCCGCATGCAAATCTCAACCAGAACAATCTAAAGTATGGCACAGATAATAACAGGATATCCACTCAAATACAAGAGCCTACAACCCCTCCTCAGAGTCCTAACAAGAACAGCGGGCAGGCTGAGAAGATTGTCCTGCTGGTGTGTAACAGAGCCTGTGCTGGACAGCAGGGACGCAGGTACTGAACAACACAGGTTTAAAACATCATCTTCAAGAATTCTTTAAAACTGATGCAGGTCAAACTATTGCATTTTTTTTTTATCCCTGCAGGTTCGGTAATCCATTCATTCTGTATTTGGAGCGCACGGTGACATGGGATGTGCTTCAGAAGGAGATCTTGGAGAAGATGCGGCATCTCTTGCGCCCTGGAGTCTTTGTGCAGGTACACACTCATTAGATCATTTGATTTGAATAATCTTTTAATCACATTTATTTATTTTTTTAACGTCTTCTCCTTGTTGGTCTGTAGGTTGGACCCTTCACTCTGCGTGTGGTAGGAGTGGTTGGAATCACATATCTCTTGCCTCAGGAGGAGCAGCCACTCTGCCATCCCTCTGTGGAGAGGTAATGTCACTTATCACCACCAGGGGGGGCTGTTACCACACTTGAATAGTCATTGTTCAGTGAACTCTGCAGCGTGTTCAATCCACTTCAGGTTGATTGAGGAGCTACCCTATGTAGGCCGACTCTTCAGTGGTATTGATGTTAAAATATCTCCTGAGATGCATAATAGCTTGTCAGGTTTTATGGATTTCCTTCTAAGAAGCTGTTGACCTCTGTAGTTGTTGCATGGATTTTTTAAAATGAGGGGAATGAGAAAAAATGACGCTCGCTTCTCTACTGTGCTGTATGAAAAAAAACCCCAGCAGCATTACTTAAGTTAAAGTTTGGTTCAATATAATGCTTGTTTGTTTTGCCAGAACATAAAATTTAAATGTCCATTTACTGTAGCTTTGAGACCTTGAGGGCTATAAAGACCATCTTGAATCCAGTGTGGAATTTCAAACACGGTTATCATCAAAGTCATCAAACATGATGATTTTTTCTTTCTCTGATGCTATATTTATACTTTTTTCTATATACTCATTCATAGTCGTGGCTTGTGGTGACAATCTCAAATTAAAACTCTCGTGTGGCCTCTAATCATTCTGTACTGCTATATTAGTGCATTGGACGATCAGCTAAATGACCAAAATAATTATGGTTCTCTTAATCTCATTTTCCACAGGGCGTTCAAGTCCTGCGGTCCTGGAGGGCCACCTCATGTCAAAATTGTTGTTGAATGGGACAAAGAGACGAAAGACTAGTAAGTTGCACACGCTTTATAAAGCTCAGGGCTGACGTGTGATGTCTCCTGTCAGAACTGTGCGTTTGAACACAAATACATGCATAAAGTAAGTCTTTTGAAGTTGGGTGTGATCCCTCTGTGACTTGTGCTGTGTTCTGCCTGCAGTCTGTTCAAAAGAACTGAGGATGAATACATCCCAGATGCTGAAAGTGTGCGTCAGGTGAAGGAGCAGCACCTGCAGCCTCAGACCTGCTCACTGGCCCAGTGCTTTCAGCTCTACACCAAAGAGGAACAGGTAGGCTGAGACGTGTAACGTGAAGCTGCAGTTGTTAATGGATATTTGGATTAATGATTGTTAATTAGGAGTCCAAACTGTGAAGCTGGAACCCTGTTGTATTTGATTCTTCTTCTTCTTCTCCTTCTTGCACCTTAAAAGTATCTGGGTCTCAGAAACTGTAACGGCTACACTTTCCAGACTTAGTAGATAGATAGATAGGTTGGAAATCTCACCCATTACTCAGACAAAATAAATTCCGCCAGATGACACTAGGTGACACTTTAAGAGGAAATTTTACCTTTTGGCCTATAACTTATCTCAGAAAAAAAAGGTCCCCTTTCCTCATGAATCTATCCATATAAGCCACAGCCATTTGTGCCTAGATAGATTTTCCTCCCTTTTGAATTTTGCGTTCTACACTGCTCTTCCTACAAATGAGTAGCAGAACTTTCACATAGCATATTCTTACCAGTTCAGAAAAAAGTACTTTTTCAGATTTTTGATATTTCAAAAATTTCAATTAAACATTTTTAAACCTCTTACAAAGCAATTACATAAGAAACAAGCATTCAAATGCTCACAGTCCGTTTGGACCCTGATCATTGGCTGTTGCAGTTTTTAATTTTTTTTTTCTACTACATGATATTATTTACAAAATGTTAAACAATGGCATCACTTTGTGCCGTTATTATATGAAAAGCATACATATTAACAGGAAAAACAACAAACAAGAGAATATGAGCTGGAGTTAAGTTAAGTCTTTAATAACAGGAGTCACAGATTGTCTTTCACATTCATTTCAGCTCGCTCCCGATGATGCGTGGCGATGTCCGCACTGTAAGCAGCTTCAGCAGGGCAGCATCAAGCTCAGTCTGTGGACCCTGCCGGACATCCTCATACTGCACCTGAAACGCTTCAGACAGGTACTGATGGAGACAATCTTGTAAATGAAGGAGTCAAACTTGTAACATTTTTAAAACTAAAAGAGTCCTAGAAACTGCTTATAGAGGAACATGAATGCATTAAATGTGTTGCCACTTCAGGATGGGGATCGACGAATGAAGATGCAGAACATGGTGAAGTTCCCGCTCACGGGCATGGACATGGCACCCCACATGGTGAAGAGGAGCCAGAGCAGCTGGAGTCTCCCCTCCCACTGGTCGCCATGGAGACGGCCTTATGGGATGGGTCGTGACCCGGAGGACTACCTTTATGATCTGTACGCAGTGTGTAACCATCATGGGACCATGCAGGGAGGACATTACACAGGTAACACACCAACATGCACAAACAATGAGCAATGGTCTATGTTGTTGTATTAACTGATTTTCTTTTTAAAGCTCTCCAAGATATTTATAATATATTATGACACTGTCTCTCGTAGCTCACTGTAAGAACTCCATTGATGGACAGTGGTATTGCTTCGATGATAGTGATGTTCACCCTATATCTGAAGATGAGGTCTGCAAGCAGACTGGCTACATCTTGTTTTATCAGAGACGTGCCACGATTCCGTCTTGGTCTGCCAACAGTTCTGTGGGAGGTAATTTTTTATAAATATTAGCTCATAAAATCTCCATTATGTACAATGTTCTGTGTGGGGTATATTATACATGTTCAACCAGTGTCTGTTTGGGACTTTAGGATCCACCAGTTCCTCTTTGTGCGAGCACTGGATTAGTCGGCTGATGGGCAGCCGTCCGCCGAGCCAAGCCTCATCTGGTTCCTCCAGACGTACCTCGTTGGCCTCCCTCTCTGAGTCGGCTGAGTTCACTGGTGAACGGAGCGAGGATGATGGTGAGACACTCATCCAAGCACACTCGATTTCTGACTTGTTTTTGATGCTCCATGTGTGACAATTATGAATATTTTCTTAAGAACATTTATTGATGTGTATCCTTTTTACCATGCAGGCTTATCCAGCCGGCCGGCAGTGAGGGGCATGCAAAGACAAACATTCTCCTCGAGATCCTCCATCGCCAGCCCGCTGGTGCTTAGTGAAAATGGCACAAAACCATCGTGGTCCCACTCCGCTAAGCTCCAACTCCGTTCCAACTCTCCTTCACGCTTCTCCCTGGAATCTCACTCCTCCTCCCCGACACTGGAGAGGATAGGAGAGGTGGTTGATAGCAAGCTGTCAACCTCCTGTTTCCCTGGCTCGCCTAAGCCAGAAAAATTGTCAGGGGGCAAGTCGGCCCTCGCAGCTTTGGATAGTAATCCAGGCAGTAAGAGGCTGATAGAGCAGGTTCACTCTAAGGCTGTGGCACAGGCGGAGCAGAGGAGCTCCGTCCAGGCCGGGGATAACAACAACGTAGCCACTGCTCCTGAGCCAGTCAGTCCTCGACACGGGGCGGCTGCAAAGGAGCCCAAACAAAGGAACGGGGCCGCAGATGCTGGTGGTAAAAGGACCTCAGCAAAGACCAGTATAGAGAGTGAAAGGAGTCCCAAGAAGCGTCCTGCCACCTCCTCAACCTCATCCAGCTCTCTGTCTCCTGCGTCCCCAGCCGTCGACAAGTTGCCATCTCGAACACAGACTAAGAGTGCAGCGTCAGCATCAAACCCCAAGGACAAGAGTGATACGCCACCGAAAACTAGCAAGGCTGGTTCCTCAAGAACCGCAACTCCCTCCAAGAAAGGGTCCTCCCAAACTCCGGAGGTGTTACACCCCGACTCCGCCCAGCAGAGGAAGAGTGGTTCTCCAGGATCACAGAGCTCACACCCTCAGAGGAGGACATCGCCCAGAGGGGGAGGCGACAAAAGCTCAGCGTCAGGAAGGACTAGAGCAGCAGACAGGAGCACTAGCCGTGAATCCTCGCGGACCAATGCGGTCCCAGAGAGGAAGGTTAACCCCGGAGGTCCTCCCTCCAGGTCGAGCGCTGCTAGTAGAGCGGACGGCAGACCAGGCCGCGCTGTGGAGAACAAGGCCGCGGGCCGGAGCTCGAGCAGTAGCTCCTCCATGACCAGTCTCCGATCCTCTAGTGTGGGTGTTTCCTCTGCGAGCGCCGCCCCACCATCAAGGGGGCCTCAGAGGAACAGTAAGACAGAGGAGAAAGGTTTGTCCTTCTTCAAAACTGCTCTGAGGCCCAAAGAGACCCGTAAGTCAAGCGATGGTGGGAAAGCAGGGGCGGGAGAAGCTAAAGGAAGTCCAGAGGATGGTGGTGGGGACGCAGCGAAAGAAGGAGTCCCACAAGGAGCGGGCAAGAAAGCCCAGAATGTGGCCTCAGAGGCCCAGACTAATGTGACCACAGCCAAAGACAAGGAGTCCTCCAAGGCGTCCACTGCAGCTAAGCATTCACTGCTGCCCTCCACAAAGTCCAAGCCTTCTGGAGCAGAAACGACCACCCAGTCCTCTGCCAACGCAAAAGAGCCTTCAAAGAAAGAGCCTGCTAAAAAACCAATGCAGTCCAGGAAGATCCCCATCAACTCTACACAAACTAGCCAGAGGGCCAAGTGACGTTATTTTAAAGGCCTGATAACAATCTCTGTAGTGCAGCTCTGAGGTGTTTCGACCATCAAACTAGACCGAGTGTCTGACAAACATCTTTAAAGCACCTGTAGCTTTTCAGTGGTTACTGAATACCAGCTGCCATACTGGACACTGTCCACATTGTTAAATAGTTATTTAGGAATGGATTTTAACAAAGCACTTTGTATGGATTGCATTGATTTTGAGGAATATTATAATGTATTGTAAATAAGCATGGACTGCACATGTATTGAAATTATTGCCTTGTTCTGTCTGTAGCATAGTTGAGAGAAGTACACCTCGGTAGGAGGTGAAAATAAAAGTGACTTTGCACAAGATGGAAAGCAGATATAATGGTGGAAAGAAACTTTTGAGATACATCAAACATGGACTACTCAGTCACCAAAGGAAGTTTACTGGCAATTTTTAACATGCTGATGCAGTGAAACACTGAATTATTTCCAAAAATCTTTATGTACAGCTCTCCTTCAATATTGAGAGCCATATGTCAACAACAAACATCAGTGCCTCAGATAATCAAAGTGAAGTATTTAATCTAAATTGTATAACTGCAGGTGTTGGTAAATTTGTAATTCAATTTTAATATTTATTAAGCACTGAAAAATGTTGTTTCAAGTAAAACACAATTTAAGCCTATTTAACCTGAACTGCTGTTTACATATGCTCCTTGATGTGTTTGTGCAACAGCCTTTAAGAAGTGTTTTTGTGCAGCCAAAATGGAGACTATCGCCGAGAGGCCGAGGAGAAGTGCAGGAATGAAGCATGTGTCGTTGGTGTTAAATGTCTGGAGACTTTGGTTCGTAATGGTTCTTAAATGTTTGTGTTTTCTTTACCTGTAAAAACCTGTTACCCCTCAGACGACCTCCCCCCCGCCCGTCACCACCTCTGCCCTCCAGCTGCTGATGCCAACACTTAACTGCGGTGCCCATGTTCCTGGTGGGGACCAGCCCCTTCAGACTGCCAGACATCTCCAAACATTCCTCTCAGACGAACACAGGGTTAATGTAAAAAGCCACTACGCACACAGTCAACATATTCAAAGACAGCTGGGATGCCTTCGTTGAAACACCACACGTGTACATAGAGCATTATGGTATGTTTGAGTCGGCCCATCTTCTGCCTTCACGTGTGACATCACAGCTTGTGCACATCTCTAGCTTGCATTACGGAATAGATCAACACCGAGCGCACCGACATAGATTGAGATCACCTCTCATGACGTATGTGACAGTTGCATGAAAAATTGCTTATGCATGCACTTAACTATGCAAGCAGATCCTTGCTAATGCCCACACTGAGTATGTAGACGTGCTACTCTTGGATGTGTATATATTTCTAACTGTATATTTTTCCAAATGCCAGCATCAGAGAGCATGTTAAGGCATCCTTTATTAAAGCTTTGTTTGCACATTTCTTCAAAGTAATATACATTTTGTATGAATGATAAGTATTGCTCATTCACCCTCTCAAAGTAAATCGACTCACTTGCAAATTAATGTTTTCTGTATTGTTTTCATTTGTCTCACGTTTTTCCTCACAATTTGCAACCTTTAACAACTTTTAACAGGAGACTTTTTTTATATGGCTTTGGCAACATAACCTAGCTGCAGTTTACAAGTTGTGGTTTAACCTACATTTATCATCTGTAACAGTTTGAGATTCACAGTGATCATGGTGGAAGTTTTGAAATGAAAATGATGTTGGTCCAAAGACAGTAGTGTTTTATACAAGAACTAGCGGCAGGCTTGTTCAAAATTTGACCAATTGACAGGTTAGGTTCTTTCAAGACGAGATGCTGAATTCATCCTTTATAACCACGCTGTCTTGTGCTTTTGTCTGAAAAACCAAAAATGTGATGATGTGCAATTTGAAATTGTCTTTAATTGAATTCTTGTCTAAAAACAATAATACAATAATACTGATCTTGACAAGACAGATTTCACTGTGAACGATTGCACTGGAAGGCATCATTAACCACTTTTGTAACAGGCTTCCCACCGGATACTAAGTTGAAGTAATGACAGTTGTAATCATCTACATTAGATCTACAGATTTACTGAATGTCAGCATCACAGTCTAGGATCAGTGTTCATCAGTTACCCAAGCAGCCGGACCACAAGCTACTTCACTTAGCTTTCTGGCACATGGTGCAGAATAAAAGAAATGATTATCCTTAGTGCCTGGTGGCTACAGTGTGTTGATACTGTGCTATTACATCCAACACATGCAGTACGTGAACTGATAAACCGACACCATTAAGTGAAACTTTGCAGTGTTAACGAAATGAAACAGATTTATAAATATAACAAAATGCTGCGTGGAGTGATTTATTTTCACAAATGCATGAGAATGATTTAACTTTTTTATTTTTCCATTTTTAATGCTGTGATATGATGTAATTTTTGACATGTACTGTGTTCATCTTTCTCGGGGGGGTTGCAGTGTGTGTTGGCATTGATTTAGCAATGCAAGACAAACGATAAAATAAAATAATGTCATTAAGTAACATTTTTGTTGACATGTGGCTTTGGATCATTTATTATACATGTATAATTTTTCCAGCTTCCTTTCAGCACATTTGTTTTAACATTTCTCATTTCCTCCACTTGGTGGAGCTCAATGTTTGCTTAAGAATCTCAGCACAAACAAAAGTAATGAGTTAGGGAAATAAAGCAACATTCAACATGAATTTGTGCCTGAGAAATGTCCTTCACGTTGAACTTGTGGGATTATGAAGATATATAGTACTGTCAAATCCAATACTGCCAGTGAGGGAGATGATATGTTATTAAACTACAGCACCATCATTTATTTAGAGCTGATTCAATTGTGGTTTTATTAGTTTGGCCCAAGGCTGGACATATTAAGAGTTAATGCTGCCTCTTTGTCTTTCTATTCTTGTAATTTTGTATAACAGTCATCAGTTTGGGGAATTACATTTCACCCTCTCACTTCTCACCTTTTGTGCAGCCTGAGAAGTGATGAAATTTTAAAAATTGCCTGTGGTGTGATGGGGCTGCAACATGCATCTCCTCGCATACAGCAGGGAGGCTCCGAGTTGTACACCTTTTCAGAAATTACCATTTTGTCTCGTGTTCTAAAGAAAAACGTGAGGTTGTTGGATAAATATGCATGTATGAATGTAATTAGAAAACTCACAGACTGCAGCCCGGCACAAGATGATTCTGTAAAGGAGCCAGCCTCCTCTAGTGCTGAAATCAATAATGATTTGCCAATTGTATCAGTTCCAAAAGAACATCATTAGCGAGACCTCAGTGGAGAATTCAACAACTTTTATCCTGGTTTAACACATAAAACCACGACATTACCCTTCTTGACTCTTGAACGTGGTGCATCAGGCTCACATGTTTGTCTGTTGCTACATTCATGTGCCCGGTGCATTGTGGAGAGGCAATCTAATCTTATTGATCAATCCAATCAGGATATCTCCTGTGACCAAATTCAATCCTTGGTGCCGCAGCTAAGTCTCCATTTAGAGATCCTCTGTCCCTGGACAGAAGGCGATGATGAGCTGGATCCTCATGATTAGCCTTCATTTTTTTTTCCTCTGCTTGCTGTTTGGATGGATTAATGCATTGACTATTGGGCTGAAGGTGACACACAGAGGGTGAACACAATAACATAAACACCACTATAACATTTAAAATATAATCCAATACATTGTGAACCTTTTAATGATGCCACAAATTGTTCATTTAATCCAGTAGTATCATTTTTTTGGCCCATGTTTGTATTGGTGTGTGTCATTATTTTGCATTATAATATACCTTCTAAAAATTTTACTATTAATCTTTGATGCAATAAACAACCTGCAGTCAAAAATGGCGTTAGATTATGATCACAATGATACAAATTCAACAAACTGATCGTTGTACATGCAGCGATACCGCATTAAATGTACAGATGTTGATGATATTGTGTCCACCGTCTGATATTCTTACACGGTGATGTTTTACTGTCTGTTTCCTGTCAACAGGCCTTAATGCCATCTGTGAACACCACAGACAGAAAACCCAAAGGAGTCTGGGACATTTAAAAGCCTGACAGAAAACACACAAAAAAGGTGTGAGACTAGCAGGTAAGTGGAAAATTCTAAAATGCAGGTGGAAGCAGCTGAGGTGAATACCCCTGAAGTCTGTATTGATATTTATAGATCAGAGAGTTTTCTGAAGTGCTTTTAACAACAAAAAATGCCTTTTAAGTAATTTAATAATTTTGAGCTTTTTTTTTTTTTTTTTTTTAGAACAAAAGATTCTATCAGTTCTTCAGATGCTATTTACCCAGTTTCATTCAAGAATGTTTTTAAAATCGGAAATTTAAAAATACAATGTTTTAAAGGCTGACTATGACTTTGAAGAGAAGGAATAGTTTTAAAGGCTGACTATGACTTTGAAGAGAAGGAATAGCACGTTCAATTTCTTAATGAAAACTTGCACCTTTGCTCAGTTCAACATAATCAGTAGTTTCCTGTTGATTGGTCAAAACACCTGTCATGGACAATGGGACTGTTCCAGGTAAGGGAAGTCCTGCCTTCACCTACTTTAGCATGTTAGCTCATTGAGAAGAAAAATAAAATAAAATATAGAAGGCCTAATTATCACCCATGCCCAGGATTTGTCTTGGTATACCCCATGCAAAAGCTGGACTCTCTTGCCTGGAGTCCTGTGCACACTGTCCCCGACTCCAGAAGACGACCCTGTGGAGACGCATGTCTTTCTGTCCATTGTGCTGCAAGTGGAGACCCTCCTCTGTCAAGTCCTCCATGGAGTTGAGACTTGAAAGAGGGGGCATTTTATTGCTTAGATGTGACAACACAGGATGTCACTCAATCTGTGCTCTCAGCAGGAAAGCAGTGTGGTGGACATCACAGTTACCCGATCTCAGTCTTGCTGCAGGGGCACCTCAGGGCGCGATGTTAGATCCGCATACTTATGTGTTGTGTGTTTTACCTCCAGCTTTGCTTGCTGAGTTAGCTACATAATCAACTCTAAATTACTGCAATACAGTTTCAGCACAAAACAAAAACATTTATTTGCACCAGCAGTGATATTCCAAGATAATATTTGCAGGTTTTTTGGATGACAGGATTGTGAACCGCTACTAATTTAGAAGTGTAAAGGTAACTTGGATGGGATGTTTCAGAAAGCAGCAAGTCATTTGAGGATCCTAAAATCAGTGCATTTTTTTGTTTGATAGTCTTCCTCTAGTTCTACTTCAGTTGATCGCTGTCCAGCTGCTATTTCTAGTTACCAGGGACTGTACAATATGAGCTTCCCTGTCGACTTTGGTGTCTTAAAATAGCAACCGACACCTTGCACTGGGGAAGCTGAAATAAAACAGGAAAAAAGTTACCCATCATAAAGAGATTCTTATTTCTTCTTGTTGGTCACTCAGCATTGGTTTAAAATACTTTGAACTCTTAATATTTCCATCTTATCACTATTTAATTCTTCTGTAAAGAATTTTAACATCATGCCGAGCAACAACCTACACATAAGTTAATGTATTCTTGACGTGATCCTTTTTTTTCCTCTCCACCGAATGAAAAACAAATTCAATTATTCACTTGTTTCAGGAACGAGCATGTCAATTATTTCTCTTCTCTTGAGTCCAGCGATGCAGTACTTTAGTTCCCTTTTAATTGGAGATGAAAAATCTAGCAAGCCTTGAGTGCAGTCGGAGAGAGAGCTGCTTTTTAGGCGATGCAATATACATGACGTGTCATGTGGGACATCCACGGTTGAATTGCATAACCCCCGAGCAGTGAGTGGTGCCTTGAAAACAACTTTAACACCCAAGGAGACTGTGCTGTTGTTTGTGGACCGGAGGCAAGACCCATGAACCGTCAGGATTAGTCCTTTCAGTATCTTCCAAGAGTCATCTGCGATATACAATAGAAGCATCATACAGGATTTAATCTCCATCTCTCACAGCTTTGATTGTAAAATGGTTTTAACTTAAGTGTAATTTTTTTTAACATCAAGCTGTTCTGATTAATTCGTCCGCTGAAATTTTTAGGCAACTAAGTTCTGCTTCTGCTTAAGATGCAAGAGGATGTACTTAAAACCCTCAACCTGTAAAATGTCTCAGGCCCAGCAGCCACATTTCTCCCACACGCTGCACATTCATTTCTCCTCCATAATGCGCAGAAGTGTGTAGCTGGAATCCCAAGGCCTTGCCAACACGGAGGACTCATCAGGATGCTCGAGAGCAAGGTGTGAAGTGTCAGAGTTGGACATACAGCCAGCGCATGTCTGCCTCGCTTCCTCTGACACTCATCCTACACCATTGGCTGTGCGAGGAGTGATTGACTGAGAGGTTGATTATGCTTCTTCCAGCCAGGTGGTTGGCAGGCACAGAGACGCATATCACCAGATTGCTGCATCAGCCAAAGTGTGAGGCCACAGTTTCTGGCATCAGTGTGTCTGGACGAACATCACAGGAATAATAAAAAGATGCAGGGATGTCAATCATCACCCAAAATGTTTTTTTTTTCTCTCCCCATTTTGTTGGCAGCAGTCTCTTCATCTAGTATGTTGTATCATTAGAGGCTTTTGCCTTTTGAGCGATGCTGAGACGGAAGACAGGCGATGCTGCACGGGTAAAAAACTCCAGGATTCTTGGGTTCTTGTGGGAGAGAGTGGGGGGGGAGAGTCTTTGATGTTGTGGAGTTTCATGGAGGCAAATAACACACTTTGATATTTCATAAGCCATCTCTGCTCAAAAAAAAAAAAAAAATGCGGGCACAAACATCTGCACACGCGCTGTGTCAAAGATTAGGTTTGAAAATACCACCCAGCTGAAAGATTTGCAGTTATTTTAGCTGCAGATATTTGTCTTACACACAGCACAGTTTCTGAAAGTTCCAATTTTCCGGCGGACTGGTGAGTGAATGTCTGTCCTCTTTGATTTTCTGAGGAAGATAAATCAGTGTTTGGATGAACATAAAAGGTAATGTATTCATAAAAGCTGTGATGAGTGCAGCTGTCTCCAGCATCTGACATCCAATCTGAGACAAGCCGCCTGGGGAGGTTGGACCATCCTCCACTGTGCGACTCTGTGTGTGTGTGTGTGTATGTGTGCGCACTGATGTTCACGGGCCCAACAAAGAATTTGTTGTCTAATAGAGTACAGTTTTAATTTAAGTGAAGGAAAGCAGTGCGGGATAATTTCTCAAAGCACAAAATATTATTGATACTAGGTTAAACTAAGACGCACTAATAGGCTTATTAATAGTCAAGGAGACAGAATATTTGAACAAACAGGCCTCAGGGTTGATTAAGATTAAAGATTGATCAATAAAAATATTAGCAGATTCAAAGATCTATCAGTGTAAAATATTACTTTCATATGTTATTTATTTCAACTCCAGATCAACAATATTTTTTAATACCCAAAAAGGTCGATATGAAGTCTTTCTCACAGGAAGCATTTCAAACAGAACTTCCCTCCGAAATCAAATCTGCCTGCCTGCTCTCCAGCTTTCAGGTACGACAAATGGTCTTGCCCCGTGGACTGTATCAAAGGTCTTAGCCTTATTTTTTATTTGTGCCGAGGCATTTGCACAACAAACCAAGACTGATGTGCAATTTAGCATGGCTTCACACGCGCTGAAGCAGGCTCGCGCAGGATCATTTTGCTTCTTGAAATCCCTGTAATCACATCCCCTCAGAATGTCATCCAGATTCAGCTTGTCCCTCCCTTCACAGGCTCCATATGTTAAAAAAAAAACAAGACACACACACCCTCTTGCAGTATAGAAATGGCTGCCCTGCTCTTATAATTTCCATTTTGCTAATGATTGGGGTTTGAAGATCTGTTCATCACCTATTATTTGAGCATTAAGAACAGGAAGCAGAGCAGCTCGACTCGGCTTCCCTTACTGCTGCTCCGGCTTCCTGCTTAGAGAGCGCTGCCACATGATGTAAACCCCCATCACAATCCTAATGCACTGCGTGTCGACTCAGGTGTGGTCTGGAGTCCAGGGGTTGCTGATACATCAGATGTGTTTTGGTTTTTCCACGGATGTGAGGGTTCATCTGGAGGCAGCCTTGGGATGAGGCTTGTTATTCTCCTCAGTGAGACATGAGGCACGCACTCTAATTAGAACACATCTCCTGGTGAGAGAGATGCTGAGGTCTGACTACTCCTCCAATCTAATCAGCTTTCTACCTCACTTTAGCCCGCTCCACAGAAAACAGACTCTCGCTCCTCTGACAAACGGATGCAACAACAAGGAGATGGCACCGAACAACTGTTTCTAATTTGGAGGACTTTGCAGAATTTCACAGATCTAAATCTTGAAAGGGCATGCGACCAACAGTATCTCACATCTTTGCCATCTTCCTCTCACTCTCAGCTGGGGATGAGTTAAAAAGGGGGTGGGAAGGTGGCTGTTGATTCGCAAAATATAGATCTGATCTGGAAAAAAAAAATGTTTTGCTGCTTTTTAGCCACAAAATGACATTGTTTTCTCAAAATATGACACAGCAACATGGTCGACATTTAGTATTATGTTTCACTCTGTCACTACCCTGGCTTTGCTCCATAAGCCTAATAGAGCACATCACATGCACACGCTTATTAGCTGTCATCCCTACAGACTGCAGTTCCAACATCGGTCTGCAAATAGTTGTAGAACATGTATCATTACGTAGTGGAGACTGTGCCACAGTTGTCAGCACTTCATTTTAATTTGGCTCCTAAGCCACTGGTGATTTCGACCACTGGGACATCCTGTCGGCTGCAGAAGTTAAACTATTCTGAAGCATTAGGACTGAATGAGGTACACTGCCGAATCTCTGCCTCTGCAGTGTCAGCCGCTGTCTCACTTGGATACCAGGGAACCTCATTCTATCTCGTGTGAGCATCCTGAGCGAGGGACAAGGGACGCTGTGCACCGTTTTAATTCGGCGCAGCTTAAATGGAGCACGCATGTAAAATGAATTTTCCTGTAGGCATGCATTCGAAACCCTTATAGCCTTTTTTTTTTAACGATCATGTGCAAAAAAAATGTGCAATATTAACGTTTCAGGGAAGGATTCCTTTTGAAATAATCCTCTGCTGCTGCTTCTATCTTACTTCTCAGCTCATTAAAAATCCAAAAGAGTGAATGTTTGAAGCTACATTAACCAGCAGGGATTCTACATTATGTGCATGGAGAACCTCTCTGCGACATGTAAACACTTTAAGTCTGTCTTCAGTCACAGTGCTTGACTTTATTTAGTTGTTATTTGGGGCTTTCAAGAAAAGTAGGCCTTTTTTCAGTTTTGATTCTCACCCCTTCAGTTACACACAAAAAATGCTGCTTTAAGCATGAATCAATATCAGATAATAATGTTCAAAATTTGTATCAATGCTCTAAGCCTCTATCTAAAACTCTCTAAGGAGTTTGGAAGAGAAAAAAGAACAATATGTGTCTGCTCTTATCCTTGAAGTCTTATTATTAGTCTCAGCAATAACTAGTGCTCGTGAACAGCACAGTAACAGATCCCTTCAGCACCTTCAGGTATTTTGAGCATTAAATAATAACCAGTCTGCTCCATAGGGATAAAATGATGTGAACTGTGCTATATAGGAAAACTCTTGATTAAAAATTTAATACGCACATCCACCACATTAAACATAACCTTGTATAGGGACGCGTACGAAACGGTTCATTTAGTCGTAATGTTTCCTAACAACAAGAGTTTGAGTGTGAGTTTTAACAAATACTCATTAAGCTTAACAAGCATCTCATTAGCTTGAGTGCAAATAGGTCACGTCGTAGTGCTCCAAAATGCAAAGGATTTCATGATTTGCATGGGCTGCTTCCAGAGGGAATTCATATTTGAAAAGAAAGCTGGGTGTGTGTATGTGTGTGTGAGAGAAATGGAGAGAGAGAGAGAGAGAGAGTTTTGACCTGCAAGCAATCTCTGGAGAGCCGTTCACTCGCAGAGTCTAATCAGACTCTGGCTGATGCTTGTTCTAGGGGATTGCTCCTCTCCAGCCCTCAGGCCTAATTAGGACCCATGTGTACCATATAGAGAGTTGCCGCTCACAGCGACGACTGGATGTACGCTCACCTGTGCGCGCTCAGTGAGCCACAGAAACGAGCTGCAGGCGAACATGATGACAAGAAGGGGCATCAGAGGTGGTGCGGCGACACCGCCTACGCCCCCCACCTGGAGGTCGTGTGAGTTTAATGAATGTTAGGAGTGAGTGAGAGGGAAGCTGTGAGGAGAGAGAGAGGGAGAGAGAGAGAGAGAAGGCAGACGTCTGGGCTGAGAGAGGGTCACAGAGAGAGGAGCATCTTTTAAGATTTTTTCCTCTTAACAATGCACTGTGACCATTTGCAAAAGAGGCAAAGAATGAGGAAACAGAGTCGCCTGAATGTACAGCAGAGTAAAAATAAGAACAGGTTTTTAGGCTCCTTGTGTTCAACTTTCTGTATTTCTATGTCAAACACCAAGAAATCTTCAAAGGATACTCTGTTACATGCAAATTTCAATAGAGCTTCAGATAGAGTAGTATTCAAACAGATAAAAGCACTCGACTTCTGAGGTATGTAGATAACAGAGAGGACCGATATGCCCCACATTTCACTGCCGAGCAAAATCACTATTAATGAGTATTATTAGTTGAGGAAACAGATTCTCAGAGTTCAACGTTCCAACATCTATTACTTGTGATATGGGGAGATACACATTAAAATGCTGAGTAAGTCTCAGCTGCTCTGTATTCAGTGAACCCTCGCAGTCGATATGCACCCACCATGTGGCTGCTTCGTCTCCTGGAGGATCTACATTTTATTGTATGTATAAATTTACTGATCACTGTTGTGAGCCAAGTTACAGTGTGAATATTTTGTGCATACTGGGTTTGAATGAAAGTCTTACTAGTATAGGTACAAGGGAAGGAGTATAAGAAATAAGGAGGTCACATATTTGTATTTAGATGGGACCTTGAGCTAATTTATAATGTAAATACTTTTTATTATTCTGCCCAGTACATATTGAGTACAGGGTGCAGACAGCCCATTACAGCCTGCTCACTCTGTAACTACAGTCCTATTACTGTGAAAGAGTCATGAAAGGAAGCTATTTCATTTTAGAGTTTGAATAATCTGTAACTATACAGTAATTATACTGAAAAATACCTTGGACTAACAATGTACAAGAAAAACGTTCTCACAAATATTCAACGCTTTTGTCCCGATTATGTACTGTCACCAAAAACACATCGGCCATGACCTCGGCTCATTCAGGAAAAATACAAAACATAGTGAAAATTCATGCCTTTTGTTCAATTCATGAACAGCTCGCTATGGTTTTCTTTATACTGCTGTATAAATGTTCTCCAATAAAATCATATTAAAAATCTATGATTAACATGGACTGTTTGCATGTAATTTCCCAAAGTGATTGGACTTTGTAAATATGAATTAATATAAAAATAAATTTCCATTTCTTCATTTTCATGCTTTGTTGTGGAGTAAAAATATTACTATGACAATTAATAACTAAAAGGTGCCTAATTAAAAAAATACATAAAGTGTAATTTATTTCTAGGTCCCTTTTATGTATTCCCTAACCTGCCATCTTCTTCCCTTGTACTTACATATAGGTATTATTGTAATACTTAGACTTTTATTTGAAGCCTAAATTTGAGCTAAGGTGTTCCTATAATATCATGTTGTGTGATATGGATTTTCAGTGTCTGATCGTTTACCACAGGCTGCTTCAGATCATAAGAAACACTCTCGTGAAGTTCAGTTGTCCTCTGTGTTTACAGTATTGTGTGGAGCTCAGGCTCAGACAGTCTGACTTTAGCATTCACACCGTGCAGCCATAGCTAAACTTTTCACTGCAATCATGTGACATGCAGTCCCAGAATCTATTTGATAACCTGCCACGACTAGGTGTTGCCTGCTTTGTCTTTGAGAAGTGATTGAAATTCCTTACACCTACACCCCCTTCATCCACCCACCACCGCCGAGGCGCACAACAAACCTTACAGAATGCAGTGAACCTCAAAGGATGTGTTTTCACTAGAAACACAGGTGACGAATGTAAAAACTGTAACTGCTCTAATCCCTCGAAAACTGCAGTTTTATTGAGGCGTGGTGCGGAGCCCAGCGATTTCTGAGGGGGTTCACATTTCAATCATGTCATAGATTTTCAGTTTGGAGGACCATCGTGTGATTTGATGATGGAGTAGGAAGGGATTAAAAAAAAAGCAATTCAACATGCTTTTTTGGTGAAATGCAATTTATCAGTGTCCAGGATTCAGATGAGACAGAGTAATTAATTTCATAAATGTATTTGTGCTTCGGTTTCATTTAATGACGTTCACGGACAAGCATTGTGGTTAAGGCAGTGATTAAATACTTTTCTTTTAACAAAAATATAAACATGGATTTTTCCAAATAAAGTACAGAGAACAAGTGAAGTGCCTCGCGTTGCGGCGTATGCTAATGAATTCGATTCATGCTGGAGAGAAAATGAAAAAGAAGAAACTCTTTCACCCTGTTTAGAAACTGATGAGACCAACAGTGAGAGATATTAGGTGGCTCATACTTGCGTTATGGCTTTACATTTCAGATTTGCCACCACAGTGCTGCAGCTTAATTCTGCTCTCCCTGAAGACTTCACTGACATTTTCCAAGGTCTTGCTTTCAAGCCCTGCCTTGATTAGTGAAGCAGGTTTTAAGAGGAACTAATCTCTTTCCCTGGAATTTCCATTTTTTAATAAACCACTCAGAATATGGGGAATCTAGTCAGCAAAAAACACACAGTAACAGCGACAGGAATCATGTGACGGCGGAGTTGAAACGATGGCTCTATCTGGCAGCAAACATGACGCTGACGCTTGCTGGTAACTGATCATTGCGAGTGCAACAGCAGTGTCATCCCAGATTTTGCTCTGTTCATTAGTGTCACTTCAAAGAATAACACTGCTTTTCGCCGCTTCGCTCCAAAATTGTCTGGAGACTGTTGATAGTTAGCTGTCCGCCTCAGCCGTGACATATAATTGAGAGAGCATTTGTGGAACACATAAATCTTTCTTGTACCATTTAAAAATATGTCTGGAACCTCTACTCCCACTTGAAATCGTGACCCACCATCTCATAAAACTTGACGTTGTAAGGTCTGTAGAAGTCTCGCAGTTGCTCGATAGCGTCTCGGTCTATCTGCACGTGAGTTCTGCCCTTGGACTTGCCCAGGCAGCGGGGCGAGCCGCTGCTCTCCGGCTTCTTAAGGCAAGGGAAGCCCTTGGTGCGGTTGAAGAAGAAGTGCTTGTCTGTCACAATGCGCTTTAACCCGAGGAAGTCTTGCACCCGAGCCAGCTCCCCTGCCGGGTCCGTGATAAGACGCTCTCCGCTCACAAAGTGGATCTGAGCCAGAGGGAAGTAGCGGAGCCAGTTTTCCAGGTGCAGGACGTACAGGCCGATCCGAATGGCGTTCCAGGACGTGTCCACGATGCCCAGGCTCTGGTTTCTGAAGGCCAGCTCCTGGAATCTGGGCAGGTCGGGGGTTTTGGATAAAGTCTGAGTGTAATCTGATATTGCACGAGTGACGGGGTCACGCACCACCACAATGAGCTTGGTATCTCTGGACATGGCAGAGATCCGGTGCGGCGTCTCCTTTGTCACAAAGTAGCTCGGTGTCTTCTCCATCGTGATTTGGCTTTCAAGAGTCCTTGGCATTAAACCTCTGCATGAGAGATGAAAACACAAAGTAAATGTTCCAGTAAGATAAAGGTTTCTCATTTACATTCACATTACTTCAAGTGTGTTTTTTCTTATTATTTTCTTGCTGTTTTTGAATTGCTTAAATTATCACAAAGGCTAACAGATTCAGAGACAGAGGACAGAGTGTCCTTGCATTCACTCTGTCAAAAGGAAAAAGTGTGTATTAGATGTCTATTTAGGGCAGGATTACACAAGTGAGTTTCAAAGGCAGAAAAAAAAACCACCCTAACTGAGAAGCTCCAGTTTGGCCATGAACCCAGTTTCTCGATGTAAATGATAATAGGAGCGCTGATGCAAAGTCATAGTACTGTGTTTGTCACTGGAGACTTGTCTCGTAGACAGCTCTCCTGTGCATCAGCCCAGCGTGGTTCAAGAGCAATAAATCACTGTGAATGCAAACAGAACACATATAGCAGAGCGACTCCGTTAGGTTACTTCTGGGTCCTCAAACTAGGCCATTGTAGTTTTTGAAAAAATGATTTGAACAGATTTGCCTTCAGAGACTAAAAGTTTGAAGTTTCAGGACAGAGTTTAACAGAGTCTGTAAATATGGCCGCAATTAATGATTTAATAATTAATTTGTGGTTGTTATCGGTTAATCAATTTGTTCAATGGTCTATTTAACATTAGAAAACTGTTGAAAATGTCCATTCAGATATCTTCAGTTGCAAGGTGATGCCATGATGTCATGTCTTGTTTTGTCTGACCAGCAGTTCAAAGCCTACAAATGTTCAATATACTGTAATGTTAAGACTATGACAAAGAGCAAGACAAACAAAACAATGTTTGAATTTTGTCCATAAAAAATGACTTGATATCAAAATAGCTGCAGATTAATTTCGATTAATCAATGAATCGACTAAGTGTAAATGTAAGTTAAAATCACAATAGGATCTTTCAAATGATGATGGTTTACATTTTTTGTCAAAGACGATGCATCATGTCTAAAACCTGATGATAAATTACTTGATACACTAGTTAAACTCAACCACAGTGTAAAGTTGGAAAATGAACACTGAATGATCAAAAAGGACACAGATGAATTTCCTTTGCTTACATCCTTGAAAGGTTTGTTGCACGCAAAAACATCCTGTGAAGTCGCTTGTTTTCATTTGTTTTCCTCCGTAGCCTTTAGCACTGCTCAGACTTGTATCATTACTACATTTCTTCTCATTTGTTCTCGCAAGTCAAGTCGCCATCTGACGCATCCATGCCTGACAAATTAACTCCAGGGATCTTTATCACTCCTGCTTTTTCTTTATTGTTTTGTTGCGATATTCATATGATAAAAACAAAAACGTGCACACTTCATTGCATATTGAGAATGAGGCTATTCACAACAACAGTTTGGCCTTTATGGAGGCGTGTTTACAAGAGAATTCCTGAGTAGCGACTGTTTGTTTTGAAAGCAGCTCCTCAAAAGTCGGCGAGCTGGCGTTTGACCTTCTCTCCACGGCTTTGACAGCTGACAATCAACCTTCGGTAATGGGCGATGGGTTCACATCTGGATCGCATCTCGAAGACACGTCTCTGAGATGAAAGGGCTTCAACTGTCCTGAAGACTGCCAATTAGTGCAGATACTTCCAGTCTATAATTATTTTATTATACCACTGGCACACATCCCTGCTGCAGGCTACGTGACAGCCAATCATTAAGATGAACTCTATTTGGAAGTTGATCTGGGTGTGATTGGTGGTCTGTTTATGTGCATATGTGCATAATATTTACTGACTAAACCAGAACATATTTGTGGTCTAAATCTGTAATTAAGCAGTTTAAATAATGAGGTGGGTGTTTCATGTATGGAATATATACCTTACGTTTATATAGAAACTCTATAAGTTGAAAGTCGTTCGTGTAGCATTTTAACAAATCAATAAATCTTTTACTATAACGTTTATTCCGAGATGTTAGTTTAATTGCCATACACAAACAAGGCAGTAGCTCAGAGGCCTGCCAGCTCCAGCAGGCCTGCACACTGCAGTTTACACTGTTTGCCTCCAGAGGTTGGATTTTATGAGAAATCTGATGAATTGCTCTACAGTACATCAAAAAAAAAAAGGAAGAGAGAGCCACTTTTCTGCCGAAGTAAACAGAGCTCAGGTCTCCTAAGTTTCCTGCAATAAGAATGTGAAATGAGCCGAGAGACTGCAGAAAACACATCCAGCATGTTTACCCAGCGCAAAACATAATGTACACAGGAAGGCACCACGGGGAAGAAGGACCAGTACAAAATCCCATTTTTTGACAGCAGGCAGCTGATTTAGTGTGAAAAGTGGTTTTAATTTTCAGAGGAACTTGCACTAATGTAACTGGCAGGAGACGGAGGCCACTATTTGTCTCAGCTTTTGCCTCACTTTGAATTATTATTTAATTAGTGTATTTCCTGTTGGTATTTTTTTTTTAGAGATACAATTTCACCACTGCAGAATTTAGATACAACCCAGATTCCAAGAATGTTGGGACAATACAAAGACAATTGATTTCATGTCTGACCTCATCAACTTCATTGATTTTTGTTAATATCTGCTTCTTCTGAATTTGATGCAAGCGACAAAAACAAGTTGGGACAATAGCAACAAAAGACTGTGAAAGTTGTGGACTGATCCAAAAACACCTGTTTGGCTCATTCCACAGGTAAACCGGTTCATTGGTAACAGGTGATAGTATCATGATTGGGTATGAAAGGTTCATCCTGGAAAGACTCAAGATGCAAGGATGGAGAGAGGGTCAACACTTTGTGAAAAACCGTGTGGGCAAGTAGTTCAGCATTTTAACATCTCTCAGCTCAGTTGCAAGGAATTTATGGATTTCACCATCTACAAATCATATCATCAGGAATGTCTGCATGTAAGGCCGAAGCCAACATTGAATGACAGTGACCTTCGACCCCTCAGGCAGATCCACATTAAAAACCAACACCATTGCTTAAAGGATATTACTACATGGTCAAATATCAAAAACACTTCAGAAAAGCATAGTCAGTAAACACATTTTGAAACTCAACTGAGCACAGCGAAAGCCATAAATCAACAGCATCGAGAAACGCTGCTGACTTCTCCGAGCCTGGGCTCGTCTCACATTGACTCACACAAAATGGAAAAGTGTGCTGTGGTCTGACAAGTACACATTTCAGATTGTTTTTGGAAATCTTATGCACTGTGTCCTATGAGCTAAAGAGGGAAAATGACCATCCAGACTGTTTACAACACAAAGTTCAAAACCCAGCGTCTGTGATGGTGTGGAGGTGTGTTGGGTAACTTGCACGTCTGTGAAGGCACCATTAATGCTGGAAGGTACGTACAGGTTTCAGGGCAACACATGCCGCCAGATGATGTCTTTTTCAGGAAAGACAGAAAAACGCCAAGCCACATTCTGCTGTGTTACAACAGCATGGCGTCGTATTAAGACCGTGGGTACTAAAGTGACCTGCATGAAGTCCAGACCCCGGACTGTTGATCAGCTGAAGAACTGAACAAGTAGTGTCCTCAGTTCATAGATTGAGTTTTGTTAAAAGAAAAGCTGATTTAATCGTGTTAAAGACGTCGCTGCCCCAGTTTGTTTGAAAAGGTGTTGCTGCCATCAAATTCAGAACGAGTGTATATTTACAAAGAACAATAAAGTTTATCAGTTTGAACACTAAATATATCATCTTTGTACTGTATTCAATTCATTATAGGTTGAAAGGGATGTGCAAATCATTGCACTTCATGCATTCTGTTTAAAAGACATTATTTTAAAAACAAAAGAAGAAGAAGAAAAGGGCCATCATATAGCAACCTACAGTCTATGATAGCAACATATAAAAATCTACAACGGCCCAGACTTCCTATTAAATTCCAATTGAAGATGCTCTGAGTTAAATTAGACATCTGCCATGGCCAAAGGTCAACATCATATTTTACATTACAAAGCAAAACAGTCATATTGTGGACTGTGTAGCACATTTTGCATGATTTTATATCCCCATCATTCAGATGAAGAGAACTAGCCTGCAGTGAGCAGACAGAGGCGTGTTAGGATGATTCAAGCTGCAGCTGACCATCAGCCCTAAATGTCCAGAGACTCCCAGGAGTCTTTGAGGGCCCCAGCCAAATGGCCACACTTTTCACTAATTAGGGCTGCTCATTACTCATCCCTGCAAAACAGTCACTGCTGCAATTCAGTTTTAAGTGTTCACCGAGCAGAAATATTCACATCAGCAATCTGTGGTTTCTTGGTGCAAACCCTGATTCGACTTCATGTCTGGTGTCAGCCCGTTTGCAGGTTTGTCGTATCACGTGACCCCTGGAGCCTGTGCAGGTGAGCTCTTACCTGTACCACTCCAGTCCTCTGTCATAGTTCCTGTCGAAGAAGTGCGTCTCGGTGCCAGCAGCGCGCACATCTGGATGGATCCTGATGAACTCCAGCACAGCTCTGGTCCCTCCCTTCTTCACACCCACTATGATGGCATTGGGTAACTTTTTATTCCCAAACTTCAGGCTGCCCGTGGACGCACCGGGCGTGTCATTTCTCGCGGTATGGAGAGTGGAAGCGGGTCTGAGCCGAGGTGCCTCCCCGCTGCTGGGTCTGGCCTCCAGCTGCAGGACGCACGGCGCAGACTTCTGCACGCGCCTCCTGGCTCCGGCCGCCGGGACGCGCTGGCAGCTGGGGGTCGGATCAGCTGACTTTTGCATGATGGCATCGGCGTTGAAGAGCGCGCAGTAGCAGAGATACGAGAGGAAGAGAGACAGCAGGCATATGGATGTTCTGGTGAGCCGGTGTGAGAAGGGGAGAAGTCGAGCGAGGAGGAGCACGCATGCCATCTCTCCGTGGGTACGAACAGTGCATGGTTTTCTGGATTGATCCTTTTATCCTCTCTGATTGTTTTGGTCCAACAACTTGGTCAACACTTGCGGCATATTAACGCAATCCATCCGAGTCCCGTCTCCTCGGTGCTTGATCTGGAAAAGCCTCCTCCCGAGTTTGGAGATGACCCCCTCCTGCGCAGCTCCTGGACGCCTCCATGCTCGTTGCGCACGGCTGAGGAGCGGAGGGAGGTTTGCGCGCACTGTCAGCTCCAAACCGGCTGAGCGACAGGAAAAGATTTCCACATGCTGACGTCAGAGCATCTTTGCATTAAAAAAAAGTGTCCATCTCTTCTCCTCTCACTCCTCTGACTTTACTCACTTCCCATCCTGCTTTTATTTGGCACAACGTGCTGCACAATAGTGAACTTAATGCATGCACCCCTTTTATGTTTTATACCACTGTGTCTTTTTTTTTCTCCCCTGCAAAGATGAGAGTGTAGGATCTGAATGAGTCTGCATGTGGCTGATGTAGGTGGCAACACCTATGATCAAAATAGATTGATGTAGTTGTGAATCTTTATCTAAAGATTTGTTCAGACGCATTTAACACATCCACAAGCGTTCATGACCTGAACCCACAGCAAACTCGCCACCCTCCATCCTGAGGAGCTTATCCAGTGTTAGAGCTTTATCCTCTTTCTTTTGTGACATATGCAAGAGATTATGAAGCAGAAAATAGAAACAACAACAGCAACAAATAAAAGAATACTGATCAGCTAATTGAGTCTTAACTTCAGGTTAACTTTCTGGATGTTGAACTTGATGTTGAAGCTTCACTTGAGTCAATATTACTCAGTGCTAAAAATCAGCTGGACATTATAAATTTAAGAACAATACATCATTTATTTTGTTCTTAAATCTGAGCATCTATAATTCAATGTCTATAATTCAATGACAACTGGGCAAACTCCATCTGCTGATTAAGATCATGAACAAATCAGAATAGTTATATTAAAAGACCTTGTTGTGATTTTGGTTTGTCAATTGCTGTTTCAAAAATAAGCTGAATTGCAAATATTTGGGGTTTTGATTTATTGAGAAAATAGTTTCAAGAATCACATAGTACAAAAGTTGGATTGGGCTTCAACCTATACTGCATCCATAAAAAAATCCACATACATGAACGACACCTACAGGGAACAAACAACATATCTGAGAACATAATGTTAAAAACATTCAGTGATGTTAAATGGATAAAACATAGACCTTTAATCTGCAGAGATATATTTATATGTACTTTGTATTCGATTTCATAATTGCATAACAAGCTCCTATTTTCACTCGATTCTCTCTCATGACTCACGACGAGCTGCTCTCCATCCTCAGAGAGAGCTGGATCTGCTGGTGACAGCAGCAAACAACGAAGACAAGTGTGGCCAAATGTGCTCATGTCAGTGACCCACAATGAATGTACTCCCTGTGATGAAGGTTTGGTTTCAGGAACACCCATCTTTCCCTGAATGTAGTATTTTATTATTGTCTGCCTCCAGTTTGGAGATAAGAGGAAACACCTCTGAGCAGACTTGTCTCTTTAATTATCAGTGATTCAATATTTAAAGAATTGCTCAGAATTTCTTGGATACCCCCCCCCCCTTTTTTTTAGAAACTACAGCATAAAAGTCAGATTAATTTAAAAATATGCAACATAAGCCTTATAACTATCTATTGATAGATGGACTCTCTTTAAGGGTCTCAAGGTCAGGTGATAAAGCAAGACCCTCCATATCATACCGAGTGATACTGAGCTTTAGTGGTGCAATTCCCAAACACCAAATCACCACACACCAGTTGACACACTGTAAGGATTGAACTCCAGCCCTGACCTGGAGGCTCCGATCTCTCGCAGCCTCAAACTAGTAATCTTGTCCCCGGTCTTGTTTGGCATCGCTCCTTTCCGAGCAGAGGATGAGTCGGGGCATTGGAGCGAGCAGAGTGCGCCGGGCAGGTCATCCCTCTTAGATTCCTGATGACTGATACAAATGCAGACAAGCCCGAGGAGGAAACAGAAGAGGATAAAAAGTGCAGAGACGCACGGGGAGGAGTTGAGGTGTCACAGTGGTGCTCCCGCGGGTGTCTGCGCCCAATCTCAGAGGCCTCTGATTAAAGAATGATTTATAGGGGCTGGTCGGAGAGGCCCGCTCAGCAATCCGTCTAGTGAATGAGATTTTTCCTCAGCAAGAGGGCGGGTAAATCAAACCTTGGAGAAGCCTGCAAAGCTGGGCGATAGGGCTCAGTGATTAAATGTTATAATCACCTCTGCTGAGTGTGCGGCTTGTTTTGGCTGCTTGTTTTTATCAAGGATGCTGATGCCTGAGATCAGTTTACCCTTAGTTTAATTCATGGAACACATGTCTTGTTTGAGGTCATTAGAGAATGGAGTGTCATCCTTTTAAGGCTGATGCACCATGACAATGTGGAGCAATTTATTTCAATGTCATTTTATAGGGAATATGAGATCACATAGGAAAGGACACATTTCCACTGTAGAGGAGGATTAAAAATTAGGCAAAGAGAGCAAAGACTTTATGTTGAGAACCAGTAGCTAAATTAGTTTTTAAAGAAGGTCCCATTAATGATGAATATGGACTCCAGATATGACAGGACAGGAGGTGAGTTTTAAGGGAAACAAATCAGTCTGTGAAATCCCAATGTGTTTCCTCACTGGTCACATTTGGAGATCACTAAATAAAGGCCAGCGTGCCCACTGACCGCTCCATCAGCAGCACTGCTCATTTGTCAGAGGTAAGTGAAGCCTGGGGCGGAAACGTCAGCTCGTCCTGACTCTGATCAGTCGCCCAGCACGGATACAGATGATCCAGACAACTCTGCATCACAGACAGATGAAGAATCGCTCCCACGGATACAGTTTACACCCCCTTGTAAAACACTGTGCACACACACATACACACACAACTGTTTGATAATGACAAATATGCAATCACAGTGATGTTTGTGTGTCAGAATGTCAATTAACATGGCGTTATTATATGAAAGAGACAACTCAAATGAATGATTTATGCAGGACTCCAAGCAGTGAAGTAGTCTGATAGATGCTATGAAACTATAAAGTGAAAACTATAAACCAGTGCCTTTAGTATCTGAACTAGTCACCATGAAATGAAGACTGAAGATTCCTGTTAAATTCTCAGAGGTAAAGAGCTGCTACAAATAGAATATGGTTGTAATGATTAAGTCAATTCAACAACCTCAGACATACAGTATGATCCTGAGTAGATGTCAGTCAGACGCCTTATCTAATAGCCATCACATTCCCTTCTTTTCAGTATAGTTGAATGAAATATGGTGGAGATCATTGTCACAACAAATTATATTTAAATTAAGAAGATAAAAATCTAGTTTATTATAAATATTTAATTTCTCAGTATTATATGGTTTTACAAATCTACTTTAGTTTCAGTTGATTTCATGCTTGTGTTAGATATATAGGGCTGCTGATAATAACAGCATGAGTCCTCTGCAGGAGAAATAATATAGCAACACTGACACCT
This sequence comes from Centropyge bicolor, assembly GCA_037975185.1. Classification (NCBI taxonomy): domain Eukaryota; kingdom Metazoa; phylum Chordata; class Actinopteri; family Pomacanthidae; genus Centropyge; species Centropyge bicolor. The sequence goes on along the minus strand of JBBMOC010000024.1, from coordinate 411,579 downwards.
GCTGGTCAGTGGACGGCAATGCAACCACAGTGCGTCAGTCCAAATGTGGTCTTACGTGATAGTGAAAACTCAAGACTCAAGCAGTGGATTTTCTGTAGATGCCAGAGGCTGATGACCAACAATCCGACCATCACAAACAGTAAGAGAGCTCGAAATATTAAATGCATTACTCTTGTAAATCATTAAGGATATGCTGAATGCCACAGAGTTCACACATGTACTTGACAGATGGTTTTACAACAATGTGCCTCGAAAACGTATGAAAATATTTTCCAACACTGTGGACTTGGTGGAAGAAGTATTCAGATCATTCACGAAAGTAAAAGTATAAAAGTACCTCACCTCAAGAAACAACCTTGCATTCAAACTTGGAGAAGTAGAAGCAAGTATTATGAGCAAAATGTACTGAAAGTTTCAAGAGTAAAAGTACTGGTTCTCCTGTAACAGCCCCCCTGGGACCTATTCCGAAGTAAAACTGAATGAATCTAGTAACTAAAGCTGTTTTTATAATACATATATAATATTCCCCTCTATAATTTAGTGTAGTAGAAGTATAAAGTAGCATGAAATGGAAATACTCAAGGGAAGTACAAGTTCTTCAAAACTCAAAACTCTTGAGTAAATGTACTTGTACTACCACTGGTGATTTTCCTAGCATCTAATTATTCCATTTACAAAACCCTTTTAAAACCTTTTTAAGCCACTATGGAAATGCTATGCTAATGATGAAGTGGGCGGTTCAAATTTAACTCTTATGTGTTAATATTAGCTTCACCTTCTTAATGTTTGGGGTCTCATAGGAGCCACTGTAGTATGTGAGTAAATAACAACAATCCTTGCAAAAATCAATCATGTTTTTCTTCAGATATTAAAAGTACTGAAGTAGTGACCTTTCCTTTTCCACAAACTGGGCTTGTTTTTACACCAAATAGGGAAATTTTAAATGTTATGTTTTTGATTCTATCTCTTAATTAATGAAGTGTATTAACTGAAGGCATCACATTGTTTTCGGTGTTATCATAATGAGTTGGATATTTGTGTGATATTGTATGTGTCATAGTTCTGCTTCAAATGAACATGCATTGATAAGAAACAGTGAAATGCTTCTTATGTGCATAAAAGACAAGAGGTGAAAAAGCAAAATATGATATATGTATTGATTTTATTACAATTACTGTATTATTGGATATTGGAAAAACACAGTTTTATCTGAAACATTTTCCCTCATTTGCATCTTTGTGTGTGCAACAGATTGATTATAGTTTGATGCTGTTTTACTTTTTTTTTTTTTAAAGTTGTGTCTAAATACAGGATGCTGTCGTTGAACTGTAGAGAATGAGGAGAAGCCAACGCAACTTTCACAGAAGCCCGACCTTCACTCGGCTTGAACTCTGGTGTTGATGCATGATGCGATAGCTTATTGTTGTTATTTTCATGATGGTCCAACATTTGTGTGCTGCTCTCTTGTTAAAATATCTACTTGTTCTTATGAGATGTCCTATCTGCTTCATTGGATGTATTTTCACTGTTTAGTCTCACATTAAAACATAAGCTCATCCGAATGTAGCCACTAAATATAGGCCTGTAAAGTCCAGAGTGAAGTCATCTCATGCATACACACTTACTCCAGGCTCACTTCTTGGCTGGGGGTTGGCTTTCCAGCAACACCTTCTCACTTCTCAAGTTGGCAAGACATTCTGTAACTCCCCACTTCTGCACAAACCTAAGAAACCAGGAGAACAGAAGTGGAGCTGCAGAGTCACATTACGGTGATCCTGTTATCACTCATCTGCTGCTCGCTGGGAAACGTTATATGCTCGGAGCCGTGTGTTTTTTATTAGCACCAATGTTCTGCACATGTTGCGATAGATGGGGAAAAAACTGCTGTCAGCGCAAATAAAATGCTTTTGATGAAATGTGTCTATAGCCATGTGGCTCTGTGAGGTTGGACTTGAGAAATTCTAACATCAGAGTGCTAGCACGTCCACAGTGACAGTGTTATCATTGCTCTGCCTTTTTTTTTTTTTTTTTTGCAGCTTTCCACTCAGCTGAGGTTACTTTAATGATGAAGTTGTGTGCTTTGCTGAAGTGTACAAATTCTGCTGAGGCATCAGCTTGGCACAATGGTGGACCCTGGTATCCCCTGGGATATCTTGTAAATGGTATGCTGATCTGTATGATGGTCTGACTCTCGCCTTTGTTGATTCATATGAGGCCGGAATAGTAATCTTCTCGTACAAGGTTAAAGCTCTGCAGTCTTTCATGCACTGACCCAGATTTCTGGCAAAGGCCTTTACTACATGTCAGAGGCTTTCTTGGCCATTTTATTGTGTCATTTTTTTGCAATCATGATACTAAGTTGTCCTGACATACATTGTGAGATTATGATGCCTTGTATGCTGTGGTCACCAATCTGCTCTCTGTAACATCAAGCCTCTGACTGCAGGTTATCCTTGTGTTCTCTGCTGTAAATTTCACTGCAATCCCAGTAGAGACATTCTTCCTCTGGAATATATTGTTGCTTTTAAAACTGGTCTTTGACAATGAGGGGTTATTTTAGCCTTCTTTTTTTTCTTTAGGGTTGAGGTTATAGAGTCTGTTTTTGGAGTTGGTAAACACAAGATTGGCCACACTTTAATAGTGTCATCAATCTCTCTGTGTTTTTGGTAGTTCCTGCTCGATGCATTTGCAAAACAAAATCATTACCTTCAAATGCATTCGGCGCCAGCTCTGGTTCTATGTGAGAGCAGTTTACTTTAGAGGCGAATGCTGTGGGGAGGTTGTGTTGGTGCAGCACACTTGATTAAAAGATATTCAATTTTACATCCATGTTTTTTCAGGATAAAGTTTCCTTCATTTAACAAAATATTATTCACTGTCTTGCCTTGTTTCTTGCTTCTAATTTAGCGCACAGGTGTGAGACTGTTAGTAATCTTCTAATCCAACTCTCAGCATGATAGTAAAGAAGTAAATCTCCCAAAATATTGATGTATTTCTGCAAGTCAACTTAAAATCTTCACATGCACAAATTACCGGATTATAGGAAATGTAGGTTTGTTACTACTGGCTGGAGAGAATTCATAGGCACTTGAATGTTATTCTTCTATGAAAATGCAATCCCCAGTTTATATGCTGATTGTATAGGATTTTACACAATTTTATCTTATCCCCACTGAATATGGTACCTCAAACATTCCTGGTGCTTGAAGGGGCCATAAGTTGCTGTTGATATGATTAGATATGATTTAACAAGCATGAAAAGAATGTCTGGTGACATTAATGACGTTTGCTCAAGTTTATAATGCAAAGAAATATATAATGCTAAAGATGTTTTGAACATGAAATGAACAGCTGAAGGGGAATTTCTCTCTGGCTGCACTTCACTCCGATGATCACAAGATGGCAGCTGAAGATGGCATTTTCTCTGCATGGAAGCACAGAGGCTGCTTGGTAGGCCGCAAACTCTCTAGATACTCCACTACTGACAAAGTTGCTGTTGCATGGTTGAATGTGAAAGAACAAATAGAAGGCAAATATAAACACTGTACAATAGTGACATCATGTCCAAAACTAGTTGTAATACAAGGTACAAACTATGTTGATGGAGTTTAAGCCAATAAGAAAGTTGCTTTCAAAAAAACACATTAGGATCTGAAAAGTAAGTTTTGATAGGACGATTTCAAGGGTTTATTTAAAATCCAGTTTTCTAAAATAAAACCAAGAAGAAAGAAAAAAAGTCTAAATAGAAATTCTTATACAAAAATGTTTTGTTCTTTAATTATGATGACATTCTTGAACACATCCTGCTTGCATCCTTCCTGCAGGCCCACATCTGCATATGAACGTGGACACACGCCAACACGCAAAACAAACAGGCACACACACACACACACACACATGCCCCCACGCTCATACACACAAACACACTGTGTACAAACCAAAAGTGAGTTCTCACAGACAGGAAATGATGTCAGCTCTTGTCTCCAAGGAGATGGAGGCAGTTGCTAAGATACTGTGACACTAGGATTTTTCTCTCTATTTTCTCTCCCTCTCTGTCTCTCTAACACACACGCATGCACACACACACACACACATAGGGATGTCACCATGAATAACTCGAAACTCTCCCTTGTATCTCTCTTATTGCACAGATGGCAATGAGCACCAATCCAACTTTTTTCAGTTGCATTTCTAAAAATAACCACCAAAAACATCGCTTTTGTTCACAATCCCAATCGGAACGCTCGGGGCCATTAAACCGATCAAATGCCTCCTCACCCAAATCTAACATCAACGCCACTGCTACAAAAAAAAAAAAAAAAAAAAAAAAAATTATCCACATTCTTAATCTTTGCTTTGAAGTGCGCGCAATTACTCAACCACCCACTTCCAGCGTGGTGAGGCCTGTAGCTAGTATCCCGAAACGATGCAAGTGATGGATGTGTATCAGCACCCCTCCAAAGCTTCTTCACAGTGTGAGCTGCACCTCTCTAGTGCTATCAGCATGCCACATATGTCTTGGCACTAGCATGTTGCTGCCAAATCCTCGCCGCCCTCCCCTTCTCCTCCCCCTGTGGCTCCTAACACAGCATTAAGAGTTTATGGGGTTTGGGTTGTACTGGAAATGCCATGCACTCATCTTCTGGATAGTAGGATTAGCTCTCTTCACTGTATTTCTACTCCAAGAGCCTTCCTGTACTGATGACACAAGCAATACAGGGATGAGTGTTTGTTCATTTACTGTGCACAAATGCATGTCCCTCTCCCTCCTTGCACTCCATCGCTGCCACACACACACTCATGCTCAAGGGTGCCTGCACGCACACGCACACACAAGCGTACCATACATGCATAAGGGGGATATCAGATTCAATGTGCAATGACACAGTGAGGACATAGAGTGGAAAGAGGGGGAAGGAAGGAGAGCAGAGGCACAGGGTGGGTTTGGCACGGGCGGCGTGGAATCATTTTAAATGGCGCGGGGGTTGGAAGGCAAAAAGATGTACGGGGAGAGGAGACGACGAGAGTGGCAGCAAAAAGCACTGAAAGGCAGCCAGGGTCGGGGCGAGAGACTGGATATGGGCTAAGATTTCAGCATGAGTGATAGGGAATGAGGGAAGAGGGAGAAAGAGGGAAAGGAGGAATATCCTCTGCACCACTGTGTGACTGGAAATTTAATAGAGGGAGCGAGATAGAGGGAGAAAGAGAGGGAAGGAGAGAGAGGTGGATGGGTGGGAGAGAGGGGAGAGAGAGAGAGGCAGAGGAGGGGGAGGGGAGAGGAAGAGAGAGGCAAAAGGCACAGAGACCTCATTGCTGTGCAGCTTTCAGCAAAAGCTAGTGGTCGTGAACAATGCTCACTACGGCATTCACAGCGAGGGAGGGGAGGAGCGAGGGAGAGAGATGGAGAAGGGGGGAGAGAGAGAGTATATATCTTGGGAGTCTTTCTGAAGCATAAGTGGCCTTCTCTGTCCTTTGACCTTTAGTGTGAGCTGAGACAGAGCAAAGATGCACTGAGATTTTTTTTTTTTTTTTACAAACTAGCCAAAGCTGCAAAGGGTGCTTCCCCTTCTCCTGCACAAATTGTGAGCTGAAATAAACACAGCTCGTGAGAAGGGTAACGAGCAAAGGAGCTGGAGAACTTGACATGTGTGGACGTACATGACAAAGATCAATACGAGGAGGCCACTTAAAGAGAAACACTGTCTTCTCTTGACTGGCTAAAGCTTCTTTTTTATTGGCTAGTAACTTGCTGACATTCTTACCAATTTACTAATTAAAATATGCAGATGTCCACTAGTCGTCTGATAAACTCAAGAAGCTGTGCACTTCATATGCACATGTTAGGCTTCATAAGTAGCTGAAGAGCTTTATAGCAGGGCTGCAGAGTTGTTGCTCTTCAGGTCTGGATGCTGATAGCAAATAAACAGCGGTTGATGCAGTCGTCTGCTGAACTCTGGAACGTGCTCACAAAACATTTTTTAGGGTTCAGAAAGTGAAGATCTGAGTTTTATATCATGCAAACCTCACAGGGCTGCAGAGTTTTTTTGCTCTTCAGGACTGGATAGCAAAAAAAAAAAAAAAGTGGTTGGTAGATTCCTTATGTGCAGCTTTAAAATCCACCACTGAGATCTGCTTTAGGTGGAAAAAAAACTCATATGCAAAGACTGCAGAAAAAACAGACCTCATTAGTTTGCTAGATTTAATCTTAGCTGGCCATTACTGGAATGCATGTGCAAGCGCTGCACATTCATTATGAATATGGACATTAGTAGGCCTACAAAACTCTTTAAGACTCAATGGAGCAGAAATGTTTCTTACTGCAGATGTTTTTTTGGGGGGGGAGGGGGGGCAGTAAACAGGTGTCTGTAACATGGTGATTAAAAAGTATATGACACAGATATGAGATGCTCATCACCCAGTGCTGCTGAGTCATATTAATAAACATGACTGCCTGATCATTACATACACACAGCTTATGTTTGCATGAAAAAAAAAAAAACTGCAGATCAAAACAAAGCAGAATGCACCTCTGAGCCACGCGTGGAGACTAAATCATGCAAAGAGCGCATAAGTAGTTGCATCTATTCTTCTGGTGCCGATGCTTAGTGGGATTCATGAAACATACGGAATGTGCGTAAAGAGGCGCTTGTGCTTGGACGCAAAATGCTCTGCCCACCGGGCGCCGTCGCGTTGCTGCCTGCGTTCCTCTCCAAGGATGATAAGGCGCATGGATGCACTCGTCCCAGACCTCGTTCCTAAATGTGATACCATCATTTTCTCCAACAACCCTTAAGCAGATCTGTGTGGGTTTTTTTTTTATTTTATTTTTTTATATGTGTGTGTGTGTGTGTGTATGTGTGGTGTTCTTCTTTTAACCTGCCATCGCTGTAGCCCCCCGCGTTGCGTTGGCGCTGCGGAATAGAGAACAAGAGCCAAAGCGCACAGAAACAAGCGAATCAATTTAAAGGGGGGAAGAGGAGAAGGAAGAAAAAAAAATTAAGGGGGACATAGAAAAACTGACGATCGGGAGGAGAAAACATCGACCTGACGCCGCAACATGAAGGTACGTGTGTGTTTGCTTGTGCAGGTAGAAGAGGGCTGAAATGGCCGGCGTTAATTATTGCATTTGTTACCTAATCTGCATGGAGGCTGAGACAAAGATTGATGCGTGGATTCGTGCAAAAAAAAATGTTGCACCATCATTTAAGTCACACACACAAAAAAAAGATGCAGTCGATGCCTGCTGAATAAATCTGTGCTGCTCCTTGCAAATGCATTAAAATAACATGGTTCCTTATGTAAGCCTCGTGCCGTCCTCTCATATTTTTTGAAGATGCTGATGCTGAGCCAGTGGATTATTATTATTATTTTTTATTCTGGGTGCAGTCATGTTGTCATTACCCCCGATGAGAGAATGGATGCAAGCCATTTTGTAATGCAGCATGTGCAGAATTAGGCCTATTCAGAATTTCAATTGCGCTCGGGAGAAGGTGCGCCGTAGTGAGCGCAGCTGCATAGATGAATAAGGCCATTCTGTTGAACTGTAGCAGATATTATGCTTAGAGGCTATATGATGAGGATGTATTAGGAAAAAAAGTCTGCTTATGTCTTTTTTTTTTTTGCTCCCCCCCTCCTCACCCCACACTGTTTGATATGAGATGACATTGGGAAATATAATTATCACAGGTTGCAAGTGGAGAAAATATTTTCATGCAAGTGCAAATCTTCTCCCTCTTTAAATGCTATGGGGGGGTTATTATACTGGTGAAATGCATCCCATCATACCCTGATTCCCACGTCCTGAATCAATCCAGTGTTGTCATAGTTACAGCAGATGATGTTGGCCCTGCTGCACCTGTGTCGCTTTGTGTTCATCCAGACCATCTGTAAATACATGAGGTCTAATTGGGCCTTGTGTAGGCATACAGGAAGCATCCCACAGACTCAGAGCCTTTATTGAAAACATTTTTTTTTTGCCTCTTCATAAACCTTAATGAGTGTGTTGTGGGCAGCAGGGCATTGATACAATCAGGCGCTTACGATGATGTGATTGGTTTGTAGCAATTGGTCAGCAGCTTGCAGCTAATTTGTCTTTTCACGACTGAGCGCTTTCTCAGGCCTGATCGAATAATCGATATCTACATGGTTGCAATCTGCTCTTGACATGGAAAAACTGCTAAGATCAAGACGGAGAAATACCTGAGAGTGAAATTGGATAGAAAGGAGAAGAAAGAAAAAAATCACAATGCAGACTAAAGAAAACACATCTTGCACAAGGTTGAGGATGAGGAGAGGGAGTTTGGTCGTCAGATGAGTCAAGGTGTAATATTCTAGAAAAAAAAGAGCATCATGGGTGGATGCTGCTGTTCTTGTGCTCTCATGTGGTGGAGAACTTGAAGATGGGAGGTCAAGGCAACAGGCATCCTCATAGCACTTTCAAGGTCTCTCCTTTCATACAGTTTTACCCTGTGTGATCTTTTACGTTGATTGTTTTTACTGTGACTTTTGTCACCTAATGCAAAGACAAAATGTGTTATTTTGAGGAAAAAATACACCAAAGTTCTTGTCGACAGCTGCCAAAGGATTTGAATTAGATCTATCCTGTAATGATGGAATGAAGGAAACACCAGGTTTAAGAAGAGCTATTTTGCATTTTGCACCATTTTATAGACCAATATTCAAATATGTTTCTGCTGAATACAACTCAATCTCTCACATCTACCTTTGTGGAAAACACACTTCTCAATTACCCTGATATGTTTCCAGAATAGTTGGGAGAAATTAGGGAATGGCATTCTCAAAATCACATTCACCGATAAATATTTTCAAGAGGGCCATCCAAAAGAAAAACGAGCCAAAGCACCACCCAGTATCTATAATGAAGTTCCAGTGTATGAAGGACTGCATGAAAAACAAACCCTGCCTTTTAGAGCACTGGTATGATCAATTATTTGACCAGCTGAATATTAATGGTTCTGTGTTTTGATGCTTTCATGAATCATTTTCTGTGGAGTTAATCATTGCAGCTATCAAACCATCATTCTGGATCAGATGCATTTCTGACGTCTGGGATGGACATTCAAACATTTTTATTTTTCCGAATCAGTCCAATTATTGAAATGCATAATTACCTGCTGGATAAGGATGAGAAAGAGCCTCTTCAAAGAAGGACAGCAGTGTAAAGAACACCTTAATGAGGATGCTGCAAAGGACCTGCATACAGCAACATTTAGGCTTAGCATCCTCATAAATCTGAATTTTCTTATTAGAGGTGGCTCATGTGTTGTTATTTCTCTGTGGCAGTTACAGTCGGGACGGTTGTGGATATGGATGTGTGAATATCTGTGTATGTGTTAGAAAGAGAGAGAGAGTCTGTGGGATGTGCAGAGCATCTGAAAAAGTCTATTTATAGCATGCACTCCCTTATGAGCTTTCTTAATAGCTGCTTTAAGAGTTCTCAGAGCTATGTTTTTAATAAAGACTGATGTTGACCTAATCCTCAGACCTTGTAGATATTAAGATTCATGGCAAATTTGTTCCCTCTGTTGTGATAGTGAAGGCCAAGGTTCGGCTGTGTGCATTCTCAGGATTCCCTGCACTTATGCCTGCATATATTTTCACATGCAAGACTAGATTTTCAACACTTACTGTTTGTGCATCTAGAGTAAAAGACTGTTTATTTTATATCTGATGTTGCACCAAATGCTGTAAATGCAATAAACGTTAAGCTTTAAGTCGAATACACGAGTTGATTTTGAGCATCGAGGTGCTGCTGATCAGTTTTGTGCAGCTAAACACAGTAATGTTGAATAGGCCACTGGACAGTAAAAACACAAGATGGTGAGTGAGCAGGTTGCCACAGCAACCGTGTTTCTAGGAGCGCATGCATCGTCGCTGCATCGGAGAGGAGATGCTAAGGACCGCCATGCAACCTTTTCAAAAATAACCCGTTCGTAAGAGGGTAAACACATTTGGAAAATGCATCAAAGAATGATCTTATGTGACAGATCAACGGCAACACAGTGGTCATATAAGTGAGGAGCAACAAGGATCCTATTTTTTGGGGGGACTGCTAGAGTCGTAGTGTCGGGCATAACATGCTCGAGAAAACAATGAACACTTTTTATTTGCTCTCAACATTGTAGGAGAAACAGCCCAACCTTTTCTAAATTTAGTGAGTCTGCTGATGCTTGCAGCCATTTTCAAGAAGTATGTGACCCTCTCTTTACCAAAGACACACAAGTCCATGTTTATGTATTACAAAAGTATTTTTTTCCCTTCTTTGTTCACAGTCTTGTTGTCATCCTCATGTTTGGTTAATCAACTTCAGTGACTGTGGATCTTGTCTGATTGTGCGTTGCTTATTGTACACAGCATGTGCATTGCAGTAAAATTTCAGGAGCCAATAATCATTCCTTCATATCTTAATTGCTAAATTACTGCTGCTGCCTCATGATGGATTGCATGAATCTCTGCATTAACCTTAGGTCTAGATGAATCCCGCTTGGAGTTGTAATTGCATTCAACAACCTTGCATTCTTTTAAATTTGATATTCTACTTCTGCCGGTGCGTTTCTGACTAGAAACGCACCGGCATCACAAAGTCGATGATGAGACCGACATAATCTAATGGTTCTAAATGCTGCAGCGTTTGTGTCCCAGCTTGAGGTTTTAGAATTTTGTGGCCATTTCAGACCATGACCCAGATGTTAAGTTCAACCTATGAAGAAAATGGCAGCTGACTCACCAGTTAGACTACAGGCCACAATCTGAGAGCCACCTCTTTGGAAAAGAAAGCCCAGCTTGTCGCACGCTCTGGCGGCAGGACTTTGGAATATTTAGAGATTTAAATTCAGTCCTGGGAATACATGCATGTATGTGCTGGGCTAATATCTTAAAGCTACTGCACTGTGCACTTACTTGACCTCCTTCCTCTTTCTCTCTTTTCTCTCTTCCCCCTACAGTGAGAAACAACAGCCTCTGCAGAGACGACAATTTCAAGAGCAAATCCTCCCCCAAATTTGATTTTATATTGGAATAATTGTCATGGGAATAAAAAAAAATACAGTTTTCCCTAAAATGACATGTTGAAAAGAACAAGGTGTTTGATTGTCAAAGAAGCATGAGCAAAGTAAAATAAGAACCTATCAATGATAAATAGAGTCTTTAACATAACATTAGACTCTATCTTCTCAATTTTTAAAGTGGCTGCTTGAAGGAGAAAAAAAACAGAATAAGAACAAACAATATGAACATCGAGATAAGCACTTAAATTCCCTTGTTTGGAGGTAACTTATCAATATTATAGCAATAGGGGTGGGTCATGACTCAATTGCCATGCGTGTTGACATGGTGACCAGCCCCTGTGCCCCTTCCCCCCTCCTCTGGTTGGTCCAGCTCTTGTTGTGGTTTCACAACCATGGACCTCAGCTGACAGAGGCAGCGCCCCCCTGCCCCACCCTCTGTACCTGCTCCAATCAGGCGAGCCGGGTCATCTGTACAAGGAAGAGTTTAGATCAAGTCCCAGACAGTATTTCAGAGAACACAAGATACCTCAATTTACAAGAGAACACAATTCAGGTAAATATGACTTCATCTACAAACAGACATTCAGACTGAATATTTTGACAGCAGTAATTCTGATGTTGCTACAACATGCCTCCATGTTTTTGTTTCCGCACCAGGTGATCAAGTCTGACACATTTAAGCACCTGCGGCATTTGGAAATCCTCCAGCTCTCCAAGAACCACATCCGGCAAATTGAGGTGGGAGCTTTCAATGGCCTTCCCAACCTCAACACACTGGAGCTTTTTGACAACCGTCTCACAGTGGTGCCGTCACAAGCCTTCGAGTACCTCAGCAAGCTAAGGGAACTATGGCTAAGAAACAACCCCATCGAGACACTGCCGGCATTTGCCTTTCACCGTGTTCCCTCTTTACGCCGTCTCGATCTAGGGGAACTCAGGAAGCTTGATTTCATCTCAGAGGCTGCTTTCGAAGGTCTGGTCAACTTGCGCTTCTTGAATCTTGGCATGTGTGGCTTGAAGGACATCCCTAACCTCACCCCACTAGTTCGACTAGAGGAGCTGGAGCTGTCAGGTAACACGCTGGGGATAGTCAGGCCTGGATCTTTCCAGGGCCTGGTGTCACTTCGCAAGCTGTGGCTAATGCACTCCAGAGTGTCAGTTATTGAACGCAATGCTTTTGATGACCTCAAAAACTTGGAGGAGCTCAACCTCTCCCACAATTCCCTGCATTCCCTGCCCCATGACCTCTTCACACCTTTGCACCAGTTGGAGAGGGTACATCTCAACCACAACCCTTGGGTGTGCAACTGTGATGTTCTGTGGCTGAGCTGGTGGCTGAAAGAAACAGTTCCCAGCAACACCACATGTTGTGCTCGCTGCCATGCGCCTCCGGGTCTAAAGGGAAAGTACATTGGGGAACTAGACCAGAGCCACTTTACCTGCTATGCCCCAGTAATTGTTGAGCCACCCACTGACCTCAATGTCACAGAGGGCATGGCTGCTGAGCTGAAATGTCGCACTGGAACCTCGATGACCTCCGTCAATTGGTTCACTCCAAATGGCACTCTGATGACCCACGGATCATACCGAGTTAGGATCTCAGTGCTTCATGACGGAACACTGAACTTCACAAACGTGACCGTGCAAGACACCGGGCAGTACACTTGCATGGTGACCAACTCTGCTGGAAACACCACTGCGACCGCTGTGCTCAATGTGTCTGCTTCAGACCCCAGCAACAGCTACAGCTATTTCACCACTGTCACTGTGGAAACAGTAGAGACAGTGAGAGGAGATGAGGAGAATTCAGCAAGACAGTATATTAATGAGACCTTCATAGATTTTCCTAATCCTACTGTTCAAAGAGGGGTGTTAGAGGGCCGACCTGGCATCACTATATCGCCTTCTCTCTCCTCTCTTTCCTCACTGTCTCCACGAGCCAACAGAGCGACTGAAAATGCAGTGACTGTGTCCATAATGGATGTAACTAACATTCCAGGCCTGGATGATGTAATGAAAACAACTAAGATCATTATTGGTTGCTTCGTGGCCATTACTTTTATGGCGGCTGTAATGTTGGTGGTCTTCTATAAGCTTCGCAAGCAACACCAGCTACACAAGCACCACGGACCTGCCAGAGCCATTGAGATTGTCAATGTGGAAGATGAGATCGGAGCTGGGGCCGGGAGTGGCATTTCGGGTGGCTCAACAATGAATTCTGGCAGCGGCGGAGAAGGAACCCTGAGGATACATCATCCAGAAATAGTCAACCTTCCCAACATTGGCCGTACAGATACTCTCAACCATTACTACAAGACCCATCATTTCAACAACAACGTGATGGGTCTGAGTATTGGCCCCGAAGGAATGGGACCGGGAGGGATCCTCAGCAAGAACCAGCAAGGCCAGGATATCCCCATCTCCTGTACCTCCGTCCCAATCTCCACATCTAATTTGCTCTCCTCATCAGGCAATGGCACCAACGTCAACCCCAGTTCCATGTCCCCACCGCTGCCGATGTCTCTCCCCATGCCTACCATGGGCTTACATGGATCGATCAAGGGTTTCATGGGCCAGAACCAGAATCCCCAAATGGAGCCTCTTCTCTTCAAGGGGAGCTCGAAGGAAAACGTCCAAGAGACTCAGATCTAAAAACAAAAGCGAGAGTATAGAGAGAGAGTGAGCAAGAGTCGGAGACAGAGGGGGGATTGATGTTGGGTTTATGCGCGGAATGATTAGACACTAGAGTGCATTGACATTACACCAGGAGAGAGGATAGACTGACACGGCAATACACAAACACATAGACTTATCCGTGACAGTGTACTGAGCCAAGGATTACCACAATGGGCCACTTGTGTTTGTAGTAACGATCATGGCCATGGAGATCAAGGAATGGACATTGCTACAATGTAAATCTGTGCCAAAGCAAATGTTTTTTGCAGTTTCTACAAGCTGTGTTCTCATAGGGAAAAACTAGCCTTTCAGAGTAATCAGTCCCCAAATCGTTGTTGGCCAGCAGAGATGAAAGACATGCATAGCACTCACCACACTGAAGATCGGAGATATTACAGAACAAAATCCAAGAGACGTTTTTCTTCCACACAAAACACAAGCCACACTCTCTCTCGAGTGACTCAATAGACTCCCTCAAGGTGACAATTATGTAGGCATAAATAGATGGACAAAAAGGTACAGTGCAGTACAAACTACTGTGAAAATCCACAAATTATATAAATATATTTTCATTTAAATATGTATCATTGCAGACTCCGATGCAGAGATATTTTGGGGTGGATGTATAAGCTGGTATAGTTTGTTTCTTTGTGAATAATCAGGGGCGGTGATAGTGGAGGTTGGTTATGATACATGTTTTAAGTTTGGCTACTTCTCAGAAACATAAGGGCTCAATTGCAACACTCATTGTGAATCTTTGAATTGGCTTTGTGACATAAAGTCCATTTAGGTTGTAGAACAGTAAATGCAGATCTCTGTTTGACAAACTTTTTTCTGTTGCTTCAGTAATAATCATTACAAACTTTTGTGTTCTGAGAGTGTATTATGTATTTTGTAAAAGCCAGCTACTTGGTATTTGAATTGAAAATTCTGATACTTAAATGCCAGCATCAAATAATGGTAAAACAATGTTCCACAAACACGGAAAGGTAACTCAATGCAAAGACCTGTATGGGTAAAATAAAGTGTTGACAATGTGTTATTTGAATCAGATCAGTAGCCAGATATTTGCTTTTAGACAGGAATTTGATATGACCTCCTTGCTCATGGTTACCATAATCATGCCATAAAATGCTGTCATAAGGATGATTAGACATCTAACTGCAACAGCATTCAAGAAGGGATTAAACATCCATCTTAGGATGATTGGAATGAATGGAAATGTACAGTATATTAATAATAATAATGTCTGGTTGTATGACAATTGTAAGATCCACATTTTTACAGTGTAACTTTCATATGTTAAATGCCATTTACGCTTCTTGCGTTTCAACTATGTATTTCTTTATTTTTGTTAGTTTGATATAATGTGTACAGTTGTCTAGCCATGTATCATTACGTGTGAAATAAATCAATCATATATTGGGTTGTGGCTGGTCAATATGGCAACCACATAAGTAAAGAGTGAGACATTATGCAGGCCGTCGCGCTAAACCTGGATTGAATGTATGGTTTGTGGTTTAGCCATTAGTCATCCTGTTAATGATAGGTGCCATCTGCTCTATTAACATGTTCAGACAGGCTTTTAGTCGCTCTCCTATAGATGTTCTACGGACGCTACTGGTTTTGCAAAATTAGTGTTTTTAACAGGACGAGATGATCTTATTCTCAAGGAAGGTGCTTTGGTCTGAAATTAACCCGTATTATGCTTCTCCCATGGTGATCCTTTAACACTAGTTTGCAAATGGTTTCAAATGGGAAAAAGAAATATATGAAATAAATTATTTTTTTAAACAGCATTCATCAAGCAGGAACCTAAAATGTTTGTTGCAATTGAGCACAAACTGGACATGCGACCAGTTATATCCAGACAAATGTACCTGAGATAGCATTATCAACGAAATCATATCAACAAGGTTTTGGACTGTAATGCAGCTCTGTATGTGATTTTCCTGTTTTTTTTTTGTTTGTTTTTTTTTGTTGCATATATATATAGGAGCTGTTTTATGTGAGTGATGATGGTTTTTCTTATCAGCAACAAGCCCACACTTATTGGAAGCTAGAAGAAGTCTGAGGAATAGTAATGATAATATGAGGGATAATATCAGACAGAGCCCACCCGGATTGTACTGTCGCAGAGGTTAATCCATGAAAGGAACATCTTCCACATCAACGCACACCATCTTTATCCTGATTAATGCTAAACATCGAAAGCCATCTTTTAAAAATATGTCTGGTTATACCTACAGTACCATATGCAAACAGATTGATCAAATAACTCAGGTTGTCTAAATTGCAGCCATGTATTTTCTCAACTTGATGTTAGTGTTTTTCATCATGAACCTCATTCAAATCCATAGTAAATGGAAATGTGTTGCGACCCCGCAGACGCATCTAGTGGGCAGGGTTCAACTGTAGCCCCACCGAGACACAAATGGAATATAAATGAAGGCTAAAGAGACAACATATGGCCCGCTCCCTTGATGTGCTACATTTGGTGGCTCTGCCGTCAGATTTCAAAGAGCATACTGGATATCTCCTTGTGTGCGGTGTGAGGGTACATTCCTGCATGTTAACTACGGAACAAATCTTCTTACCTGAACACGACTGTAGCAGTGTTTTATTGTGATGGTGACTCACCCAGTCAGCGCTGAAATGTTCCTTTCATACCTCTGGACATCCGCAACATGCACAGTTATCATTATTATTATTATTAACATGTGGAGGCAATGCTGAAGGGCTTTGTTGCATCTTAGCGTAGTTGCTGTTTGTACATGTAGAAGTTGATGCGATTTAAAGGGAGGCTCATTCTACAGCAGCAGTGTTAACAAAGACCTTTTAATGAAGATCGCAAGCTTGAGACTGCAATCTGAATATGTGCATATTGGGCAACTGTACCTCACTGTATTATATGGTGGTGAATTGATGCAGTTTTGGCCACAGATGGAGTACTGGCATATGTATATCCTCTGCGCCATCCGTTGCTTACAATGGATGCTTCGGCCCAGATGACATTTCTTGGTTTGTCGGAAGCAAAACTCCTTAATGAAATGGATTATCATATCTGAGACACCAAATTGCGAGACAAGAAAATGGACTGACCTTTTGGTCCTTTAAAGGTAAGCGGTTCTGTTTGATAAAATAATATAAATATAAGCTGTTTTGAAAGCTTTGTAAAAAGAGAGAGAGAGAGAGAGAACAGTGTCAAGCTCTAGAAAAATTTAGATCTCTTTAATACAAAATAATGATTGAAAAAAATGTCATTTTGTGTTTTGCTTTGTTTTTGTTTTTTTCTTCTTTTATTTTCCGGTTGTTGGTTGTATCTCAGTATGTGATATTATCAATTTGGGTCTTTATGTATTGTCATTAAATGTAATGTTTTTTCACGCGTTCATCCAGGTACACAGTGTGGCAGAAGAGTATATTTCTTCATTTATAGCAAGATCAACATGTGCTGTACTTGCACTTCAATGACTGTCATACAATGACTGAGAGGTATATTATTTCACTGTTTGCTACTTCTGTGACTTCAATTTTACGCCCGCTGTAAGGAGTTATTCTGCTATTAGAGACATATACCACTTTCATTCTTTGTTGTGATTTCATCCTACAGAGCACCACAACTAACTAAATGAGAAATGAGTTAACAAGTTTAACATGATGATGTTTCAAATAAGTTATTGCGTGAAAATTTTATAAAACAAAATGAAAAAAAAAGTCTGAACAATAATTGTGTTTACACTGTATTTTGTTACTTTTTTTCTGTTTTCATATTTTAAACCAGAAGACAGGAAACACACTTTCAAAATAAGGTTATGGTTGGACACAATGGCTCCTTGTGCTTCTGCTATGTGCACAATTATATTGTGATGGCCAGCAGCTTGTTATGTAAAGGTCCATGCAAATGTTGTGGTATTACAGCAAATGTAGCTATACAGAATTTTAAAAAGTGCCAGCAGCTAAGACACTGTGACACAGGCAAACAACTTGCAGATGCTGTAAATACATAAAACAAATTTCTCAAACTGTAATCACGAGAAATGATTCACTGACTTTATTAAAGAATAACACAAACTTCTAAAAATACATTCTAATCCTAAAGATGGGTCATTCTTCTTCAAAGGTTTAATTTTAGTGATCTATGAGTCTTTGCTGATTGAAATCCTAATAACAAATTATTTAACTAATTGATTAAGAGGGGTGGCTGTAGAAGCACAGTCACATTAATCTAACAAATTCAAAGCAACACTATTACGTCCTGTAATCACTACGGCATGGCGACCGCCTCAATAAATCAAATGACCCATCATGTTACATTAGCGTAATTGTACATTAACCCGCACTGCCATTTTTTATTAATAGCGCATGTTGTGAATTTGCAACTCTGACAAATAGTTAAAAGGGAAAAAGGAAAACAAACAAACAAATCAGTTCCTTTAGCGAATAATTAGATTAATATAATATAATCTCCGTGCAAAAGCAACTCAGTGGATTTGGATTATGTTGCTTACATCTCCAGATAAAGTGGACTAACTCATTTTTATACCGGCTGAGAATGTGCAGTACAAATCAATACGTTATTATCACTAGTTCTTGAGCTTGAGTTCGGAGCTCGATTGCTTTGCTTCACTGTGCCGTAGTCTGTCCTTCAGTTCATCTGCATGTTACAGATTTGGTGTCTTTAAACTGATTTCGAAGCCCGAGGTGAGGCTGAACTTATATCACAGATGTCCAACGTGCAGCACAAGTCATACCCACATCAGGAAACAACAACCCCGAGGGATTCGTGTAATCACAAATGCATTAGCCATGAACCATGACAGTGAATTTGAATTATATGTTTAGAAAAAATGTTTGTGCAGAGGGTTTTGTATTTGAAATGTCTGAGGGGGCACAATGCGAGGTAATTTTCGTGAATGTAATTGTGCTTCAGATCTCAGTCCCCTGCGAGACTTCTGGGACATGATGTTAATGGCCTGTACACTGAGGCAGCAACAGAAAAGACAGCTACCGTATGTGATGGTTGCGTCGTAGTAATTTCTAAAAACTGCAACCCAGAGCAAAGGGAAGATATAAAACCGAATGTTCTGTAGCACCTTGAGGTGACTAATATTCAAGCAGATTATTAATATCTTTGTTTTCCAGCTTTTTTTTTTTCTCAGCTTGTGCTAGTAGTGAGCAAACATATAATGAATGCATAGAGAAGATTTGAATTTGCCTTTTTCTTGCTATGTTTGAAAAGGGTAACGCTCGTATGAAGTGTGTGTGGGGGGGTGGGGTGTGTGTGTGAAGTGAGCAAAGAGTGTGTATGCAGCAGAAAAGAATACATTAATATGCACTGGAGATGAAAGAGAAATGCTCAAATGCAAATACATTTAGAGGCTTCTGTGATCTTGCCATGAATATAATGTGATGAAGTGGGGTCATTTTGAATTAGAGAAGGTAGGATTTCAACATGCCGAAACACATCCACAGGAGGTGTGTTTATCAGCGTAAATCCCCTTCTTTGTAATTAAAAAGCAGTGAATTAAAAAGTCCTGATTTCTGTTTTGAAAATATAACATGCTCCCTCTTCAGTCCGTCGACGTCTCCTTCTGCTCGCTGCTCGTGGTGCAGTCGTTTTCTAGAAACCCTCTGTGCCTGCACTATCCTCTCCCCTTTTCCCTACGCTGTCTTTTTCCTTCAAATTCAATAACCTCCCAGCTGTGTGTTTCTCCAGGGATTCCCCAGCTCCCCTGGCCCTCAGACAGACTGCATAGTCTGTGGGGAACCTGACACAACATAAACTCCACTGTGAAGCAGAGGTGTCACAGTCTGTGGGATGCATCGCCACTGATCCAGGAACCATGAAAATGCTCAAGCCTTTTTTCTTTTTTTAATTTCTTCACACTTTAAAGGCGAACGACACATGTGTTTAACACGAGAGTAGCGTGTTCGATACGGCTGTGTGGGCTGTAGTCATAGCAAAAAAAAAAAAAAACTAAGTATAGATTCTGTGGCCTATTTAGGCATTGTTTATATGAGAATGGACTAAACCGAACCGCTAGCAGGCTTAGCCCGGACTGAGAATCCCAAGTATTATGGAAAGTATGGAGAAAAGATCACAGTGACCCAGTTGGACTTTATTTTGTGTAAGATGGATGAAAAGAAACCAGAAGGCTTTTGATTTAAAGTCTGCTCTTTGTTTAAAGATTCAGTTTTTGACTGTTATTATATGAAACTATGTTGGTGAATTATGAACTTACTACTGCTGTTCTCCCAGGGCTTTCTCATACTGTACTGAACATACTTTGCTTTTGTTTCGGTCTATATTTAGATTCCCTCTTTTCTTCCAGTATCATTAAGCGCTATGCAGCAGATCCTTTGACTTGGGAATATTTTTTTTTTTCTCTTTCTTCACCCAAAGATCTCAATTAATAATCCAAAGAAAGAGGATGCACAAAGACTGCAGAGCATTGGTAGAGATGCATCCTGTGTACAAGCACTCAGGAGCACATGAGACAGCTCTTCACCTCTTCTGGGGATAAAACACTCAACCTGACCAACAAGGCATGTCACCCGGAAAAAAGGGAATTTGTTTGTGTCTCTTTCCACTAAATGCTGCTGGAGTGGGTGTGGGACAGATGCAGTTGTATATCCGTGCATGGGCTCGGACGATGAATTATGTCAGCTTTCACGTGGTGTGTGACTTTTTTTTTTTCTCATGCCCAAGAGCTAATAGTTTGATTTATTCATGTATGTATTTATGTGCATATTAACATGACATAACAAATTACATTTTCGCCACCCCCCCAAAAAAAAAAAATTCAAAATGATAAAAAATGCTGCAAATTTCAGTGAAATTAGTCTGATTATTTCACAGACTCTAATTTGCTGTAATGGGTCAGAGACAAAAATATCTCTCTTGTTTCGGAATCCAAATGAAAATCAGAAATACGGAGCACAATGGGCTACTTAATAATGCTCTCTAATCATATTATATGATACCAGAAATAACAAAAAAAAAGAAAGTGTTTGTCCATAAATATCTCAACAATGATGCTTGTTACACTCATGCTTCAAGATGTGATTTAAAGTAATTACTTTCCTATGAATATTTTGTTTCCAGCACACATTATGAACAGCACTTCCCGTGTAATTACTGGAGGAAGGTATGTAGCAAATTGTTCCCCAGTGCACGCACTCCCACACACAAACACACTTTTCAGGCTCTGTGGTGATGTTGTTATTAGCCACACTTACTTGAGTATTGATTTGCCATAACTGCAGATAGGGGTTTTTTACTTTGCTTGGTTAATGTTGTGACATGTGTTGCTTTTTATGGCACGCTGAAATATGAAGTGACTTTTACTTACC
The DNA here is from genome assembly GCA_037975185.1 of Centropyge bicolor. Taxonomy (NCBI): domain Eukaryota; kingdom Metazoa; phylum Chordata; class Actinopteri; family Pomacanthidae; genus Centropyge; species Centropyge bicolor. The sequence goes on along the minus strand of JBBMOC010000024.1, from coordinate 390,520 downwards.
CCATTGATAAGCGCATATTCAGCTGCAGCGCCAGGAATAGTTCATCATTTGGGGAAATGTGGTAATTCATTTTCTTGTCGAGAGTCAGATGAGAAGATTGATGCCACATATGGTGCATATGGAACCACAGCCATCAGTTGATTAACTTAACTTTGCACAAGGACTTGAAATGGGGAAACAGCAAATCTAGCTCTGTCCAGTAGCAGCACCAGTATTAAAGCTAGAGTCTCATGCACAAGAAAAAAAACATAAAAAGTGTGAAAAAAAGAAAAGCAAGCACATAACAGTCCAGCACATAACCCTCACTTGAAAACCACAACCTGTTGTTTTCAGATTTCAGTTTTTGTTCGGATTAAACAAATGAGATATCGCTGTAGCTTCATATTTACTGTACAAGCATGAGAGTGCTTTCAATCTTCTCATCTAACTCTCGGCAAGAAAGAGAACAAGCATGTTCCCTAAAATGTTTAACTACTGCTTTAAGTCATTCTGGATGCTGGATAACATAATCAGCTCCAGGAAATGCTATGCTAAACAAAGTTTTTCTTAAACGGGTTTGAATCAGTTTACATCCCTGCCAATGTTATTTATGAAAGATTGCGACTTAGGCCTGAGCCTTATGTGCCTTAAGTGTCATCCCTGTCTTACAGGGTTTTGTAGTTTTTCCTGAAATCCAAAAGTCATCTAACCTCAGTTCTCTCTCAGGTTTGAATGCAAATAAATAACTTCATCTCACAGCAAAAAGTTTGGTCAGTCTTTGTCAATCACACACGACGTAAGCCTGATGTCACAATAAATAAAACTATGCAGAGTCATAATCCTGTATTGTTCTACCCTGTCAGTCAACATGGATCTTTGGCCTCTGAATGTGTCTTTGCAGGTTCCAAATCCATCAGCTTGTCAACAAATGCACGTGTACAGCTGTCCATGAGGGGGTGGGTCAAGGTGCGAGTTGTATTATTTGACAGCGGTGTAAAAGTGAATTTCTGTCCAATACTGTGGAGACGCCAAATGGCAAAAAAATACCAATTCTTGCATGATGTTGCTTTAGGTATAAGGTGGGTGCTCAGGGTTGGATGCAGAGGAAAATCCTTGCCAATTGCAAAAAGGTGGATTTCCTGTTATTTTTATCACCCTTACTCATATTTTCCTTTACAGGTAAGAAAATATGACTTTGCAATATACAAATCCCATGTTACAAAAATGTCTCCAATTTGAAGAAACCTGCTCTGTCATTCTGTCTGTAAGCACTGTTTTGCCTTTCTCCACTCAGGAGGTGATCAGTGGGATAGCCCACTGGACCAAGAAAAAGGAAAGTCACGGAGATTCCTTGCATGGAAGCAGAACACACTCATCTTTCTATTTCTCACATCCCCTTCCTCCCGTCTTGCTGATTCTCCTTTTGTCCTAAAGAAGGACATTTTTGTCCCATGGGGGATGACAATATTGACGTCAAGAGATGAGTTATTGATTGAGAGGAGAGAGGACAGCGAGACAGCTGACATGCAGCAGACGAGACTCCAGGTACCAAACGGCCTGAGCATTCATACATGTATGTGGCATTAAGTTAAAATAGTCATATCTGTCTGGGCTGATACTCATCTATTGAGTTTTGTGGATGTCAACCAGAGAAATCTAAGTATTGAGGAAAGAGGAGGATGTGGGCGCTCGACTCTTTTGCAGGCCACATGAGCTTTGCTGCTCACTACATATCTTTACATGTTGGGAAATTGATGCAACACTGCTTTGTTCTAATGCCTTACGATATATATGCAGAGATAATGAGATTGCGTTCTGTCCTGATTGAATGGGATGATGACATCGATATGAAATAGCTTTGGTCTTCCCATTGCTTCTGTGCGTATTCCACATAGATACATCTTGTGGACGAGTGGGTCATTTGACCTGCATCGGTTTGCACTGATTGAATCACTGGAAAATATGTTTATTTTCCAGTCATTCAATCCATCCACAGCACTCAGCAGTTTAGCCCCAACCTGCCTGCTATATAGAGATACAGCAAGAGCCTGGTCTGCTTCTATTTATTCCTAAATGGTGCTCAAGAAACGACTGGAATTGGATGCAAGCTCTGCAGAGTTGGTCAATGTCACGGAGAAGAAAAAAACGAGTCAAATGGCAGAGCGGAGACGTGTCTCATGTATCATGATGTGGAAGATATCAATGGCCGTGGCAACATACAGAGCAAATAGATTCCCACTGGCAATTGTGCAAATGTGGATGTGACACGTGAGCCCGAGCCCAGTGTGATGCCCCGAGAGGGGAATTCACCATCACTCAGCCGCTCTGTCGCTGCTGCTGCTGCTGCTACCATTAGCATTAGCATTGTTCACACATCCCCTCATCTTAGGCCGCTTCCACACCCCTCCCCATCCCTCCCTACCCCCAACCCCCTCCCAACACCACCACCACGTCTCCATCCTCCCCCTCCTCCCTGCCTGCGTCCTCTCTTTCCTGTTCTCGCTGCGGTGTTGCTATAGCAACGGAGAAATGTGGGAATACCTCCGTCCTTCAGAGAGAGAGAGAGAGGGAGAGGGAGAGGGGAAGAGAGAGAGAGAGAGAGAGAGAGAGAGAGAGAGAGAGGATGGGAGACAGACAGAGAGTGAAGGGGTAGACAAGAGGAGAAGAGGAAGTGTGGAAAAGACTGTTAATTAAAAGACAGGGAGCGAGTGGCTGCCTGAATGGACACCATTGCCTGTCACTTAGCCCCCTGACTCCGAGCGTTTGTCCCCCCCCCCCTCCTCCTCCTCCTCCTCCTCCACCCTCCACTCCCTAAAAGCAACCCTCCCATTGATATTCATTCTCTGCCACGAAGAAGACGCCACTGTTATCTGACTGGAGGGTGCCAGCGTGGGTGGGTTGGAGGGTGGGTGGATGTGGGGGTGCTCTCCCGAGATGGCAGAGTGTCGCACGGCCATGGCGTAGCTTCACGCTGGGCCCTACGCACGCCATTTGTTTGACCGTCCATGTGTTCTGGATGTCTCCATTTGTAGTGAGGCTGCAGTTTCCATGACAACGCCCGGACGAAAATAGCACCCCTCTCCTCCCCTCCACCCTCCTCTCTCTCTATCTCCTCCCTCTCTTTCTCTCTCTCTCCTCTTCTCACAATACACTCATAACTGTTCATTCCTGATCTTGGGCCTCGTTCTATCAGGCTGAGATGTCCCATACCGCTCATCTCCATTCATCATATGGATTGAAACACATGAAAGCCCCCCCTCCCTCCCTCCTCGCCACCATCAGCATCACCATCAACCCCCCCTACCCTCCTCTGCCATCACCATCATCGCTTTCACAAACACACATACATACACATATGCTCGCGCGCTCACACACGCGCACCACTTCTCCTCCCACCTCTTATCTCCCATTTTCAGTCTCTCGGTCGCCCCGCCAACAGCTCCTGTCAACATGCATCAACCTCTACGTTGCCATGACAACGGTCTTGAAAATCACTGCAATTATTTCAACAAAGACAAAAAAAAAAAACACTACAGCCACATGGGAGAGAGAGTGAGAGAAGAGAGGTTGAGAGTGATTGTGTTTCATGTTTGTGTGAGTGACAGAGAGATGCAGAGTTGGGAGCGTGTGCATGCGTGTTTAGTGACCCTCCAATGAACTGGTGTGTATCAACTGCAGTCTTTTCCGCAGCACATATGCATATGTTGGTGTGTGTGTGTGTGTGTGTGTACAGTATGTGTGTGTCTCTTGGCCTCATATGGTGAAACTCCTTTCTTCTCTTCCTCTCAGACCCTTGAGTACGCCTATGTTGTTCTGTATATCAGTGCAGGTGGACTCGTTGACCCATTTGTACAGGTGCACGGTTTTTCAAAGCCGACCTGTACCAGCTACAGTACCACACGTGTATGTGTGTGTGTGTGAGTGTGTGTTAGACAGTGAGGGGGTTACTGTACACTGTTGTGAGATAGAGAGAAGAATAAAACAGATGGGCAGCGAGAGAAAGTAACTAAACATACTCAAGTACTGAGATACATTTTAATACTTTCATTTTGCTGTGTTTCAGATAGAACATCATGTAGAGTATTTGTAAGGAGTTGCAAATAACATATGAAGATTGTGAATGCATGAGTTTGTCTCATAACAAGGTGCCCAAACTTTTTCCCTTGGAGGGCCAAAAGTGAAAGTTTACAAGTCCAAATCAAGCAATAATCATATCCTACATGTTTAAAGAGTTTAAAAAATTTTACCTCACAAAAATAAAAAAAGCATAATCACTAAATTTATATTATATTTTTTAAATTAATCTGATCCCACTTTGAGCAGCCCTATTTCAAAAGGAGATGGTTTGTCTTATACAGAAAAACATAAGGCTGGTAATCTATAATATTGTTGTAAAAACCAAAACTGTGTCTCCCTCATGCCCATTACCTCCTAGTAAGAATGTAAATCTCTAAAAATTGCTCATAAATGTATAGTTTTATTTATTTATTTAATGGCGGAATAATTTCCTAAAATGTCTGAGCACTGTAGTTTTTGCCAAACCATGCTCAGACAGGAGAGAAAATTAGTATTTTTTGGCGACTATTTTCAGCCACAAATTTGGTAGCTAGTGAGTATTTACAGCATTAGGACCTGCATGTGGGAATGATTCAAAATAGACCACAGTGTCCATGTTTCTTTTAATACAGGAACATGTCACGCGATGATGTGGTTTAATTATGTGTTGATGTCGATGACGGGTGTTTATGGCACAGAAGAATGAGCTTTAATGGACAAAACATGAGATTTGTTGACAGCAAGAGAAATACAGAACATCACCAGACTGATACTTTAGGTGAAAATTATTATGTTTTTATGTGGCGTTATTCACTTTAGTTAGAGTGAACACCTCCACTGCTTGTTGGTCGTATAAGCTGCCAGCTTTTCCTGCCTGAATTCAGCTTGTGTGTGTGACCATTTACAAGCTCCATTAAGTCTTAATATAACAATTAGAACATTTATGTTGCAGTGACAAGCCGCTGTGTTAATATTGCACTGTGTATTACTTTGTACAATAGATCCTATCTTCCACTTATCAAACATGATGTCAACGCTGTATAGCTGTAAATCTTCACACTCACTAATCCCATTGTATCCCACAAAGCTGCTTTGATACTAACAGATACTTACATGTGTGTCGAGTCAGGGAAAACACTCCAGGCCCTGTAATTTTGGGGCCAAACCCACGGCGGATGACATAGCAGGTTATAATGAATGTTTGTGGCCCCGGGCCAGTGTGTAAGTGTGTATATGAGTGTTTGTGCACGTAGGAGTGCAATTTGAGAAGCCAAGTGGGTGCATCTTAACTTAGCCCATTTCTTTGTCATATTGTTCTTCTAAAGCCAGACAGTCCTCATGAGTATGACTGCGGCTTTAAAGCAGAGTTATTCACACTGAGGGGCCAAACATGTATTCTTAAGTTCAAAAGCTGACTCAAATATGTCTGCCAGGAGGGGGGAGGAGAAGGGGGGGAAGGGCTTGTCACTGCACAGCGTGGAATTGACAGAGACAGTGATTTGGACTCTAGTCGGCGATGAAGTAGATTGGGACCAGAATCCCTCAGGAGAGAGGCAGAGACACGAGGTCAGGTAGGAGGGCTATAAAAGCACTCCCTCCTTTACTGGAACATGCACTTAATGTCAATCTGGCTATGACTGGAGACTTGGGATGCACAACAGTCTGCTCCTGTATGTAACTCGTTTGACTGAAACTGCAAAATGTGTGAATAAGTGTGCTGAGGTAAGTGCGTCCGTTCACTTACATGATCTGCTGAGTCTTTTTTGTTGTGCATGTAGCGTCCTCATGAGGGTCGACTGGACTACAATGTTATAGTATTTAAAAAAACATGACCAAACATACATATTTTAAATCCTATCACTGATCTAAATACCCATTTTGCACAGCTTTTGCCTGATTAAAATGCACAAGTATTAATCACACTCTGCCTCTAATGACCTTTTATTCCTTGAATCTTTCCTTCATATAAGCAGGGGGACTCTGTGAGGGAGGCAGAGATCGACAAGTCAAAAAGATGGTGAAGTTCCAGAAAAGTTTTGGCTGTTTATTCGTTCTCTGTTGCATCTCCTTGACTGAGTGTCGGGTGCTGAAGTTTGTCGTCGCTGTGAGTCTGCCCGTTTTCTTTTAATCTTCCTGTGTACATAGTTGATAATGATGGTATTTGAACACAGTGTTGTCGTTTGGTCTTAAGCTGCCGTCAGATTTCTTTGCTAAATGCTAGAATTTGAACATCATTTGGAAGCCACTTTAGATCATGTAAGAGTGACATTACTGTACATCGCTGCTGATTACACTGCATTTTTCTGCTCAGTGAGCATTATTATGTTTACACATTTATGTCACAAAGGATTACTTTGAGCCTGAACTCCAGCAGTGTCAAGCATATCTCTCCCAGACACCACTGCTTTTGTTCATGAACCTCTTTGCATATCTTTCTCTTACGCCCCGGTTCAACAATAGAATGGAAAAGGCGATTTAAGGATTTAAGTGAAAATCACAAATGTTTTTTTTTTTCTATGATGTGACAAATTTTTATTTAATCTTATTTTTATTTACCATTTTAGGAACCTTAACTGTCCCATATTACACTTGTGGGTTGGTCACATACAACTGACTTATAATATGTCACTTATTTATACTAATATCAGTAATACCACCACTACTACTAGTGCAACTACTAGTACTACTACTACTACTACTAATAGTAATAATAGTAATAACAATATAGAATGATAATCTATATATTCTAATGTATATTATAATATGTTGTCTGCTACATTGGCAGTTTACAATTTAACCTATATTGTTATCTGTGTTAATTTAGTTTAATCATTAAGTGAACATACATGATAATATGTTAATAATGTATTGTTTAAATATGTTTGATTTTAACTATTTTATTCTATTTCAGTTGAGTCAACTTTAGTTTGGTTTACTTCAGTGTAATACTAGGAAGGTGTTTTGCAGCAAAGAAGTCAGCGAGTGAACCTGAAAGCAAACCATGACTCCGTCGACTTGACTTTGTGGGTTGCTTTCTCTTGAGGTTTTACAGGAGTGAATCATATAATGTTCATAATCCACTTTAATCAACCTGTGTGTCATGTCACTGCTCAGAGTCCTCAGGTTAATAATACTAACCGAGCAGCTCCAGTATTTGCCTTGATGGCGTCATCAAAATGACTCTTCTGTGTCTCAAATCCAGGCTGAACAGCCCAAAATCACAGGTTTCTATTTCTGACTTCTGTCTCAGGGTGGATTTTTTTCCCATAAGTACACGGTGTAATGGCTTGCACTGCATCATTTCTTCTGACCCCATGTGACATAATCTGTTATTACATTAAAGGTGTTCCGACATGGTGATCGATCGCCAATTGAGTCGTATCCCAAAGATCCTCATGGAGAGGAAGTGTGGGCCCAGGGCTTCGGACAGCTGACTGAGGTACTGGCTTTTACTGTGTGTGTGTGTGTGTGTCTGTGTGTGTGTGTGTATGTGTCATTATCATCATTATCATTAGTGTCAAGCAGGATTTGGAAAACAAAACCAAATATGAAAAGCATTTCACCACATATGGTGTATACACAAACTATATTTTCCAGTGCTGTATAGGTTCTGGAGTATGGGAGCGTAGAGATGAAAAGCACAATAACATTGGACAAAACAGAATAACAAAATAGAAAAGACAAAAACTTTTCACAAGCATGAAAGCGAAACAAAAAAAATAACAATATGTTGAAAAGTAGTGCTGTGGAAAGTTTGTGTGTTTTGCACCTCAGGGCCACCGCACTGGAGCCTATCCCAGCATGAATTGTGTTCAATGATCAAAAAAATGTAGAATAATAATAAAAAAAAACCAACAACATATCAATAATCATAAAAATACAACATGACATAAAATTTGATATTTACTTACAAGAGAGCATTTACACACTATGATGGCATAAGCCTAAACTCCTTTTGTATCTCTGTACTGTACAGGCCTGGGTGTAGGAGCCTAAAAATTACACTATATTACACTTAAGAGCTGTACAATATAAATTCAGTTTCCCATAAACTGAAGTTCTGAGATGTACGAAAAGCTTGTTGCGGACTTTTAATTAAATTCCGTCCTACTGTGACATTGTTCTGCTCTCAGGCAATTAGCCAGTTTACAGTGAATAAACTTTCTGGCTGGAGGAGGCTCTGCAGAAGGGGGGTGAAATCTGTTATTTTATGTAAATATGTTGAATTTGACCTTAAATCTGCCAAATCGTCGGCAAAAGGTCAGATTCGACAAAAATGAACAGCGCCGGCGATTTTCCTTTCAGCTGGGCATGAAACAACAGTTCGAGCTGGGCAGGTTCCTGAGGAGGCGCTATGGAAACTTTCTCAGCGAGGACTACAACAACAGAGAGGTCGGTGTATTTGTGTATGCATGTATATGCACGTGTGTCTGTGTATATCTGCTTTCCCTCTGATCTCGCTTTGCTGACGTCCACCGCTTTGTTCTCACCTAATGCTTCTGTCTCGCGTGTCCTCTCTCCCAACATGTGAAATCAAGCTCATGTGTGGCCAGCCACCATCTGTAATGGCTGCAACAACATACACTAAGTTAATGAGCATGACTCATATTGGTGATATCACTGCCGTGGCCTTGTAATATGCTGTAACATGTGTGGTAATCTTGCCTGTGGGCTCTATGTACAGTACAGTTGGCAGCATGCATGTAGGCTCAGTGTGCCCTTGGGCTGCACGCTCAGCATGCTGTCATTAGGAAGATATGATTTCCTTTTCCCGTCCTCTGTTTTCTTTACACTCGCTGTCTTCCTTTTTCCTCCCCCTCTCTCTCTATCTCACCCCTCCCCCTCATCTCTCCATCCTTACTTTCCTCTTCTCCCTCTCTTAAATAACACGCAATTACCTCAAAAATAACAACTCTTCTCAGTACCTGTCAGTGGTGATTTGTCGCCCAAGTCTCAGTCAACTCGCACCGTACCTTTCCCTGCGCTGCCATGTCTGTTTTAATTTGACAAAAGGAGGGGCGGCGGGGGGGGAGGGAGGGAGCGTTCTCGGCATCACAGGAACATCCAACCTTATCAGCGTGATTTACTGTGTGCAAAAACCTGACACAGGGTGACAGAGAGATATAGACGGGCGAAGGCTCATGTCAGAAGAGATCACAGTAAGAAGGATCTTTTTTTCCCCTCCCTCTCTCGCCCATTTGGATCTCTTCTGACTCCCCTCCTCTTCATGTTAAGGGAATACCTCAGTTGACTTGGGATAAAAAAAAACAGCTCACTCATGATACACTGCTGCTTTACTGGCTGCATTTATTTTGCATCTTTATTGAATAAAAATAGAAACACAAGTATGAGCATTTCCACTTTCTTAATGCTAATGTGATTCTTTTTGAGTTTCCAAGTGCATCTCCACTTTCTATAAAAAGCAAACTAATCCTGTGAGTGTGTCTCATTTGGAAGGAGCAGACAGTGGTAGCGGTGACAGTACTAACATATGCATTCATTTTAATCCCGTGTTCCCAACAGTTGTATGTGCGGAGCACTGACTACGACCGTACTCTGATGAGTGCCCAGGCCTGCCTTGCTGGGATGTTCCCCCCGACCAGACGCCCGGCTCCCATCATGCCCCAGTTACTGTGGCGGCCTATTCCTGTGCACACCATCCCCAGGGCCCAGGACAAGGTGGGCTGCCGAGGCACATAAATATTTACTTTCACACAGCAGCCGTACACAGCCCAATAGAAACTTGTACAAGTTAATTTGAGTCTCTCGCTCTCTGTAGCTCTGTGTTGCTGCCTGTGTTCACCTCAGCTGTGAACCCTCCACGCTGAAATTCCCCACTGTTTTAAAGTGTGAAATGAACATATAATTGTGCCCAGAAGACTTGCAGTGCCTGCAGTAAATGCGCATTATTTCCACTGATGTTGTGCTGCTGTTTGTCGATTTTTTAAAGCTGCTGCGGTCGCCTGGCAAAGACTGTCCGAGGTTCAGAGCGCTGATGACGGAGACCTTCGAGAGTCAGCCCTACCAGAGGTTCCTGAGGGCTCACCAGGTGAGGCAAACCACAGAAGAAGACCCCTAAACGCACTGTAGTGAAACTCATCCTCAGCATCTGTTCAATGACGCGAACGATCCCCTCGCAGCTCGGTTTGTGTTAAACATCACTTTTCCATGAGTCATGTGCCTGTTAACCACTAAAAACTTGACTTGTAACTCTGTTGTTTTTTTTGTTTTTTTTAAACATCAGAATTATGTAATCAAAATTGCTGTGAATAATACTCTTCCTCACCTCAGCTGCTTGTTTTCTGCTTTTCCATGCCTTGATTTGTAAATTAACAAACGCTGTGAAATGCACATTTTGGTGCAGAGTGAAATATATACTTCACAGCTGCTGGTGCCAATGTTATCAGCACCTCCAGTGGACGTGTTAGTTATGCTGTAGACATCATGTCCTCTCAGTGATTTTCTCAGGCACGGTGACTCCAGTGCCTAGAAAAAGCTGCACAGTGCAAGTTCTCTCACATTCTCGGAGACGCTAATTAACGGTTGGATTGAATTAGATTAAGAATTGCAATGAAAATGCTTTAATTAAACTGAGTCCCATGTGCTGCCTATTAAGGTGGTGTTTGAGATGAGGACAGGCCCTCCTGCATTGAATTTTAACACCCTCTGCTGGATGCATGGTACCTGCAAGTTTGATACAAGAACCAAAATGGTGCCATTTTTCACTGTGTTGTCTGACCCAAGGTTGAATTTACAACAGTCACTCAACCAATAAACAGTATTAAGCCATAGATTTAACCTGTTAGTGTCTGCAAGGCTCTAAACACTTGAACCAACGAGGAGTTATTTTATCAGTGCATCTACAAAAACAAGCAAGAAAAATTTGAGTCTTATTATTTTGAGCATTTTAACCGATAATGTAGAGTAAAGTACTGTAGTTTTACTGTACTTGAGTATTTCCACTATTACTTTCCCATTTGACAGATGTAGTGAGTAGTTACAGAGCAGATTAGGATTTTGCATAAAGAATCATATGATAAGCTTATAAAATATGATGCACTGTTAAAAATGAAAAAAAAAACCCTAGAGGTTTAAAACTTTTGTGGTTTATGTTCATGTCATGTTCATGCTTCAGATGTCTATGAGTTATAAGCAGCTTCATCAAATAGCGATTTCCCCTCCAAACTTCTTACAACTTCTTACTCATATAACTGAAGAGGTTAAACATATCCAACATTCAAAGTCAGAAAATATTAATGAAATACCTTGTATAAAAAGTGGTTGAAATCAGCTCCACCTTGGATCATCTGTCAACTGTCAAACACGACAGTATTTGTACATTAATGCATCAGTAATAATAAACCAAGAATATTATATTTGATAACATATACATTTTCCTGTGTTTTCCCAAAGCTGATAAAAATATGTACTTTTACTTGTAGGTAGAATTTTTTGAATGCAGAGCTTTCTTTCTAATGGTGTAATAATTTTGGATAATTGTATTGTACACTGAATATTTCTTCTACTTGTGTTTGAATCTAACTTTCAAACTTAACCTTTCCTTCATGTTGTAGTACTTTGTGGAGAGACTATCCAACCACACTGGATACCCCATCTCCAAACTGGTTGGCAAAAAAATATGGAGGGTCTACGACACTCTCACCTGTCAGGTACGCTTGATATTTCACAGCGAGCACCCACACGCACAAACCACAAAGGAGCTTGTACACTACCTGTATTCTACAGTTCACAAATCCTTCAATTACCGATGCAAACACTGGCTGCAGAGCAGAGAAGGAAATGAGAATGGATCTGTTTTCTTCAACACATCTGCCGAGATGTGGGAAGGGGGGCTGCGGCGTGGGGAAATCATTTTATACATACAGTAAGACATGAATAGGACAACATATTGAAATGATAATTAAAGCTTTATGAGATGGGTGGATTCTAGGCCAGGTTGAATACGCTCATTCACACTTGCAAAATGAGCATCTGTTATCTTCAGACCGGCGCTAAAAATAGCCGGGATAATAGAAACGATGAAATACAGCCATTTAAACCCCTTTTGTTGCGATTCATGTGTTGTGTAATGTGATTATTAGCGTGATGCAGGGTAATGGATGTTATTTTCTTGTGCAGAGGATCCATAACTTGACTCTCCCACGCTGGGCCACCCAAGATGTTCTGGACACCCTGAAGAGAGTAGCATCATTCGAGGTCATGTACAGCATCCTCAGTCACAAGCGGAAAGAGAAGGCCAGGCTCTCGGGAGGTGAGGATTCACATTAGAGGCGATTAATTGAAAGCACTGTTCTGAGAAAAAAGCGCAGTGTTTCTACTGTTGTGACTGCTGGCCCAGGCTTTGTTTACGCCTCAGATAGTGTAAAGCGCTGGGTTGGGTTTCCCAAAAGCATATTAGCACATATGAGCTAATGGGACAAAGATGATTACAGCGCTAAGACGAGACGCTCAATAAGGTCAAACGGATTGTGTTGGTGTCTGGGAAAATTTCATTTGCACTGTTGACACTGATGCGTTAATTTACCAGGGGTCCTGCTGAATGCCATCCTGAGGAATTTCTCCAGGGCTGTAGAGCAAGGGAGCCCTCTCAAATTCATTATGTACTCAGCTGTAAGTTCAACATTTGGGGCGCATTTGTAATCTATTGTGCAAACTGCTGTTTCACATCTCCTCACCTCCTTGTATATTCTCGCTGTGATGTTTGTTTCTCATTCCAGCATGACTCTACACTCATCACCCTCCAGGCGGCTCTGGATGTGTACAACGGCCTTCTTCCTCCTTACGCTGCCTGCCAGCTCTTTGAGTTCTACGAGGAGTATGATGGGTAATGACGTCCTGTCAACGTCACTTCACGCACTCTCCTCTTTGCATACTTAATGTCTAACGTATAGAAAAAAAATGTAATACATAATACAATATATGTAAAAGCCAAAACACCCACATTTTGAGTAATTCAACCACTGAAGTACATTTATGTTTTCCTCTACACTGCTGGCTGCCATCCAGCACTGCAATGGCCAAATTAGCACATGATACAAAAACCATTTGCATAACACTTACCATAACTGTGTGTCATCTCATTGTGTTAATCCTAATAAATCCCCAGTTCCTATTCTGTGGAGCTGTATTATCGTAACGACTCCTGGCGAGACCCCTACCCCAACCCTGTGCCAGGATGCAACGGCTTGAACCCGTGCCCTCTGCCCATATTCACTGAGCTGGTGCGGGACGTGGTGGCGGAGAACTGGGAGGCCGAGTGCGGCTTAAGGACAAAATGGTCAAGCACAGGTGAGGAAAGGAGCTGCTTTACACATTCTCATGCTTGCACTCCTGTTTGCATCTGTTCTGACACATATTTTGGCATCATTGCGGTTTCGCTTCAATATGTTTGTTCCTGTATTCACTTTGGGGAGCAGTGTGGGGATTTACAGCACAGACTGTCTGATTTAAAAATATCAAGGCTTCTGGAAATCTTCCAAATGTTCCACATTCACATGCACCTAAACAGGCTCCTTGTCTCCCACAGGTGTCATAACAGCCCTTGCAGTGACCGTGGGCCTCCTGGCGGTGGCGCTGTTGTTCAGCATAGGAGTGGCAATCCACAGGAGGAGAGCGCACTACTCCAGGGAGGTGTAGTGCAGACGACAGTCACACATGTGCCAAAAATACAGCAAGGTGCTTCTCAGCTGTGGAAACAGCTCTAATAATAATGATGATGTGGCATTTATTTTAATATCTTATATCCTGTTTGGGTGGAGTGTGAAGGAGCTCTTGTGTGGCTGAGAGATTATACAGCATGTACTGAAAAGTGTTTTAAAACTGAAATAAAATATATTCAAAATACACATTTACTTAAAGCAGGCATGGCTAAATTTTATTGATTCACTCTTGACAGTGTGTGCTCTACATCCTGACATTCACTGCTCATCATGTTTGGTTCATATCATTGCACTTTCTTTGCTGTTCGGCTCCTCACTTCTTTTCCGGCTCTGCGGCAACTGTGGGACAGTAGGACAGATGATGAGTGTCAGGCTTTGTTGTAATAAGCTCAAACATAAAGGCGAGTATTGTGCTGTAATATATTAAGGTGACAGTCTTTTTAATATCCACTTCCAAACAGTTCAATCCTGAGCTTTTGAGTGCGAGTACATAATCAGAACTAACCACCTATTAATCATCTGCACAACAATAAAGACTCAAATTACCTCCTCCCCCCATCGGCCCTCTCCTCCCCTCTGTTCTTACCTCGGACGTTCAGCTGGCACTCCACTTCGTCCTTGCCCAGGTCATTGACGGCCATGCAGGAGTATTTGCCTCCGTCAAACGTGCTTGGCTTGCGAATGTTGAGGGTCAGCACTCCCTGGTTGTTCTGCATCAAGTACTTGGGATCCTCACCGATGATCATCCTGTTCTTCATCCAGATGATCTTAGGCTAGGTGGAGAAGTTAAATTAATAAATAATGCAAAATATTAGAGTAGATTTTTTTTTTCTTTTATGCAACGTTTGTCCAAATGAGGTCACTGCTGAACATGACCTTTGATAAGAAAGGCTTCTGTAGGTAGGTCTGCACCCTCTTAGAGCCAACTTCAGACTTTCATTTGCTTATGACAAGTGGCAGCCTCCTCCAGTGAATCATGCTCTGCAGGCTGCTTTAACATGCATGTTTACCCTGGGGAAGCCTTTGACGGCGCAGCTGATGGCAGTGCTGTAACCGGCCACTACAGATCTGTCAACCAGGGGCTGAGTAAACTTGGGCACACAGGACACATCCATCTCCTTGTAGGGGTTTTCTTTTAACACCAGGCCTATGGAGAAGTGTGGGAGGGCGGGCAAACTTAGTCAGCCGCGAGCCAGAGAAACGTGACACGTCATATCATCTCCGATACTGTAAGCAATTTCCACACACTGTGCCGTCACACCCACGGCGACACACCTGTCTTGGCGATTTTAGCCGTGTTCTTGCTTTGGCGCGGCTCCTCGCTCAGGCCGCAGAGGTTTTCACTGTAGACGCGGAACATGTACTCGTTGCCCATGATCAGATCTGAAGCTGTGCAGTTTGTCCGTCTGTTGTGCTCGTAAATGGTGAACCATTCCTGGAGAGAGGACGAGATGATACCATTGTAAGAGCACAAATTGAGAATAAGCCAATCATCTGCATCAAACACTGACTGGAGGGAATCTCTCTGATCTATGGTCTTCCTCTCTCACCTTAGTCTTCATGTCTGCCTTCTGGATGGTGTATCCAGTAATCTCACTGTTGCCATCATCCTTGGGGGGCTCCCACTCCAGTGCTGCATTGAAGCCCCAGACCTCTGTCACCTTCACATTCACAGGAGGGCCAGGCTTTTCTGAAGGGAGTTAAACCTCAGATGTTACATTTCAGCTGAGATAAACTGCAAATAATCTCAGATAATGATTTCTTAAATTAGTAGTCCTCACTTAAACTGATAAGGAGCAACATCACAAGCAGAAGTAGGCGTTGCTGGTTTAAAAGACAACCTTACCAATGATCCTGATCTCAATGCTGGCTCTGTCCTCCATGTTCTCGATCTGCAGCACCAGCTCATATTTCCCAGAGTGCTCTCTCTCTGCCGATCGGATGAAGAGGATGCTGTCCACGTTTGAGTTACGGACGTTGACCATCTTGGGGTCAACAGGCTGACCATCCTTGTACCAGGTTGCAACAGGGCGTGGCTTACCCTATAAAACACAGAAATGATCCATTGTTCAGGATGGAAGGGATGTGCTCTGAATGCTTTTTTGAAAGATGTGGCATGCTGGGCCTCCACAATGACTGATGGTACAAAATTCAAAAAAACGTTGAGTGGTAGATGATAATTTGAATGAGCTACTGGACAAAACACACTTGTCAGGCAAGATCTGAAATAGCTCATAACCACTGTTATAGCAGGCTGGTTATAAACAGGAAAATGAGAACGTGTCCATTTCTTTAGAGCTGTCAGGGTGTTTCTCACTAAAGTAAGGTAAGTCATGAAAAGGGCACACCTACTATGAGTAATAATGAAAATAAAAGTAAAGACATTAGAGAAAACTACCAGGATCAATGCAGCAGAACCAGAGATACCATCTTTTTCATCCAATGCAAAAGCCTTTATCCAACTTTTTCACTTTTGCAGTGGTACTCCCCTGCACCTATAAACAGACTTAGATGTGTAAATGTAATAGAGTTCCCTCCCAAAATATAATATCTACATTTGTTATAGTGTCTCATTGTGCCCCCCAAATCCCCAAATGTTCTTTCAGCTCGCTGATGTGACACTTCATAGCAGTCACAAAAAAAACTTCTAACCTTAAACAGAATAGTGCACTCTGCTTTTCTTGCAATAGAAACCAGGATTTATTATTATATTATATATTTTACAAGACATTAATGCAGCCATATCAAAGCTCAGCAGAGGTTTGTTCCTAACCTGGAAGGGGATGGTCAGGTTGAGCTTTTCTCCTACTTTCCTGATGTACTTTGTTCTCAGCTCGCGAGGGAGGCGGATCTTAGGATGTTCTGGAGCAGGAAGAGACATTATATTAAAACACAATGCATTACTACAATGGTAACAGGCATCTTTATATAAACCACAACAAGCACTAAAAATGTGCTAAATCAACTTAAAATGCTGAACTGCTATAATTGAACGTGATACATAATCCATAAAGTAATGTATGCTGACATGTACTCTTTGACTCACGTCTGTTCGCAGCTGAATCGGACTGACTCACCCATGATCTCACGGATGGTGACGGGCTGTGCCAGTGTAGCAGGAGGACTGCGTCCAGCGATGTTTACTGCCACCACCCTAAAGTTGATCTTCTCTCCCACGGGGAGGCCACGCACCACAAATCCCTGCTTCTCACAAAGGTCCTTGTTTGCCACCACCCACTCGGTGTCTGGAATAAAATAGAATTACATGCACTAAATCACAGCGAGTGGGATCTGAATCTTATTTATTATGTTTTGGTTCTTTTATTACATATAGTCACTGCGAAAGCACTATAGCTGCTTTAGACATGAATTCTCGTATGAGCTGTGCCACTTCAGCTATTAAATAAATGTCCTCAACTTATCATTTGATTTGAGAATGTTGTTAAATTATTCACGTATGTTCAAATGATTATACTGTAAAAAAAGATTTGGTCTCATCACCTCCTTCCTTGCAATATTCAATGACATAGCCGTCCAGGCCCCCAGCTCCGATCTTCTCTGGGGCGAGCCACTTCAGGGTGCATGTGCTGTCTGTCACATCGTGCACTGTGAGACGCGTTGGCTCGCTGGTTGGTGCTGAGGGTGACAGAAAGAGGGATTCAAGAACACCACAAAGGGAGGAACAGGAAGTAGCTGAGAAAGATGACGTAAAGATGGCTGTGGCACGCACCAATAGGCATGAAGGGTTTGGAGTTGAGACTTGGCGGAGACATGCCGATGCTGTTGATGGCAAACACCCTCATCTCATACAGGACGCCTTCAATCATCCTCTTTGCCTCGTATGTGGTCGATTCATACACATCGAAGTTGAGCTTTGTCCATCTGGAGGAACCTTTCTTCTTCCTCTCCATGAGATAACCTGATGGAGGATAAACAAAGAAAGCATAAAAAAGGGCAAAGCTGTATTTTAAGATACAAGACACAGAGATACCCAGGAAAGTAAAGTCATATCCCTTATTTCCAGACCATTAACAAAATCCATCCTTTACCTTTGAGTGGTGCGCCGCCATCAAACTTGGGAGGCTCCCAAGTGATAGTGGCACAGTCCTCTCCCACTGTTACGCATTTGACAGACTCAGGAGGGTCAGGCACATCTAGACAAAAGATTACAGTTAGTTCTCTAATACACCAGAAAAGCTTAAATTACAGTCGATAAAATGTTTCACTCCCCTTACCCACGATCTTAATAAACAGCACAGCCTTGTCCTCTCCGGCAGGGTTGGTGACGCAGATGGTGTAGTTGCCCTCGTCGTCCCTCTCTGCCCCCTCTATGACGAAGCAGCTCAGGTCTTTCCTTGCCTCCACCCTCACGCGCCCTTCGGCGTTTGTAATTGGCTAAAAAACAGGAAATTGCCACAGTGAATAAATGGGGATGCAATCCACAAGCTCTCAAATAGGCGACATAAGCAGATTATCACAATGTTTGAGTGGTGTTAAATATGACACATATTAGTGTACATTTTCTTTAACAAGTTCTCTGCAAAGACTCTCTGTGGTGCAGGAGGTGAAAATTACAAGGCTACACCTCTACCATGAGCAAATTTAGCACTCCAACCAGAGAGGCTTCTGGGAAAATCACAGGGGCATTTCGGCCAATCAGAAGGACATATATGGACCACTTGAGTTGACCAGAGGCCGACTTTGGCGGCCCTCGGGCTCACCGGCGCTCGCTCTGTGGCTAATGTGCCATACTGATGTGGCACTGGGGCAAAATAAGAAGCACTGAGCTGTCCCAGCAGGGCACAGGCAGATCCTGTTCCCAAAAAAAGGGGCACTTTCTGACCCAAAACATCAGGGACAGTCTCTTTCCTTGCACCCCTGTGACCCTAGCTGCCTGTGGGCACAAATGTTCCCATCAGTTGGGTCAAATCTCAACAGAGCAGCATTTTTCTTTTTCTGGTGAGGTAGCATTTAACTGAAAGAAGTAGAGGATATAATGAGTGCAGAACAACAACAAGATGTCTACTGAATAACGTCCTTACTTGATCTCCTTTGGACCAAACAGCGACGGGTGCTGGCTCTCCTGTGATCTCCACATCCAGACGGAGCTTGTTGCCCGCCACCACAATGATGGTGTTTTGGGAGACCATGTTTCCGGTGGTGTCCAGGTGGATCTTTGGAGGATCTGGTTAATGCACAAAACGAGAGAGAGAGAAGAGTGAGTGGAAGTGAGTTTTTGAATATGAACTATGCACATATTCATTATTCATGAATGGAGTAATTTAAGCCAACCTACCTTGTCTGGGCACATAGTCGATCTTAATTTCTGTTTTTAGAGAGAGAAAAAAAGATTTGACAGTATTATGCAGGCTGCTGATGATTAATGCATCCACCATAACACCTTTGTAATCATCCTGTCTTTCTCACCCAAGAAGTTAAGTTTGGCAGAAAGTGACAGAGCGTATCCGTCAGGAACAAACGTGTAGTCTCCAGCATCCTCTGGCTTCACGTCATTAATCATCAGCCGATGAAACCTGAAACAAGTAACAGCGGAGATGTGATGAAAACATCTGCCTCATGAATTAAAGACAATATTTAGACCCTCGGTCATGACAAACATCCTACGAATGTTTTCCCTTCACATATCTCTTTACCTTCCGATGTGAGTCATTTTGATACGTTCGCTTGGCAACACCTCCACTCCATCTTTGTACCACTTTCCTGTGACCTTGTCATCAGACACCTCACATTTGAACAGAGCCTGGTCTGTCGCCCTGACTGTCAGGTCAGCAATGTCCTGCAACACCTCCAGTTGTTTCTCTGAGCGAGACATTGGAAACCACAAGAGAACAGTTCAGGCAGGGGAGAGAGTGTGTGAAGGTAGAGGGAGAGGGAGGATAAGGTTCATGATGGCAACATCTTGACACCCGCTGCCAGGAGCTGTTAGTTTGTTTGCAAAGAGAGGCGTTAAGCCCTTGGGCCAGGAGTTAAATTCAGCTGCATCCTCAGCACTGAACAACCTACATTTAAATGACAGGAAACAAAGACTAAATATAGTAAATATGTGTAAAATAGTCTGTGCATTGATTCAGCATCTTTGATCACTATTCTCTTATTAACAAACTAGTCTACAACTAGACTAAAGATTATTATGTGTTTCAAATGTTTCATAAATTTCACACTCAAAAATGAAATAAAAACTTAATTAGAAAACAATATTTTCCAGTGGTACCTTCCACCTCCAGCTCTCCTTTAGTATGCCCTCCATTTGTCCAAGCATGGTACATTCCAATGTCTTCCAGCGTCGCCTCCTGGATGATGAGCGTGTGCTTCTTTCCGTCCTTCTTGAAGCGATACTTTGAGGAATCTTTGTCTTTGTGAAGCTCTATATCCTCGAAGTACCTGGAAAAGAATCTCTTTGAAACACGCTAATGCTAAATGTTGTATGCAAAAATAGTGACAGTGAGTCTGATGAAAATTTACAGGACAAACATATAACCATTAAGTGACAAAATACTTTAGAAAAATATGAATGGAATGGAATGCATTCAGTTTAAAGTCTGTGCTTGGTGCACTATGTAAGGACATTAACCTTGAAATCTTACATCACCCTTGTGAATTTTCATGTCTCATTTGCACTGAATAGATTACTGCTAATACATGCTAACTGATAATAATTTGTTTTTCAACCTTTATTTACACTTGCAAGGACACATTGTGGCCAAGAAAACAAGTTTTAAAGTCTGTTGTTAAGTATTTCAAGAGTGTCATATCCTGCCCTGCCGCTTGGTAATATCTTTCCTTTATTTCCAGCCATTCAGTCATTGTTTTCTGCTTTTTGTTCTGTTGTATATTATCTGTTCTGTATTGAACTAAAGTTTAATTCTTGTGTTATTAGTTTTCTTGGACCTCGTCTGTTTTTAGACTTTTGATTCTTGCCTGCTCTCAGGTGATTTGCTTACCTGTTCGGACTGCCGTGTCTGGTTTTGACCCACGCCTGCCTCACAGTCTCTGAGCCTTTTGATTTTTGTGCGAATAAAATAACTGAACTGCAACAGCTCTGCCTCTAGCATCTGCATTTAAGTCCTACCTCTTGTTCCTCGCACCCTGCCTGCACAACATTAGAGGGAGAGTGCGACGGTTTGTGCTGTAGCAGCAGGCTGCATGTCAGAGTGTTTCAGAGTGGGAGTTGATGCATGCATATACTGTGGATGACACCATCATAATATAAGACTCAGTCAAAGAAAGATAGCTGTGTTTCTGCAGTTATTAAAAGCAACTAAAGGATTAAAATTCACCAAGGTGATGCTGATGAGTGCATAAAGGATGTTGGGGAAAAAAACTCATTTTGAAGCTTTTCATTAAACTGTGACCTCCATAAACATGTGAAGTGAAAACACAGTAACTTTCTGATTTATTTTTTACATAATAAAGCTCTGATCAGAATACAGGAACTAGTGGAATTGTAAGAAATTGTGATTTTTATTTCAAACATAATGGCCTAAAGTTGAGCTTGCTTGAGCCTGTGTTACTGAATTAATGATCTACTGACCACATGACGTGAGCGCCCTCCTCCGACACCTCGATCTCAAACTCCACTCTCTCTCCAACGACCACATGGTAGTCATCCATCAGCTTGGTGATGGTCACAGGGGGCTCTGGGCAGAGCAGAGAGGGGAGTGTAATACCATAAGGTTCACAAATTTATGTGAATTATGTTACTGCTGGAAAACTGTCAAAAAAGAAGAAAGATGCTGCACCTTTGACAAACACCTCTGTGAAACACTTGTCCTCGCCAACCACACACTCATACGCAGCATCGTCAGCCAGGGTCGTCTTGTTGATGGTGAGAGTCCTGACATTCCCGTTGGCCTCCATGACATACCTCGAAAAGTGACAGGTTAAAGGTCAAACAGAGTCGTGAAGTATTTGTTTATCAAGTTCCTAACATGTTTTAGTGCAAATGTATTTAAATAATCATAAAGGGAAAACATGTTAAATTTAGGTTTCACTCAAAGTTTCACTCAGTCATTTCTGAAAGACTGGATTTTTGTCTGACAGATCCAGTTTATGCATTTCAGTTTTCACCTGAGTCACAGATTTCTCTCA